>CM042190.1:28530231-28540525 GCA_023539305.1 Ilex asprella
AAATTCTTATTTAAGAATATAATACTCGTTAAATAATTATTTTCTATCTACAGTACCCATTAATCGTGTTATTCGTGTCGAACCTGAATTTGACCCATTTATTACCGTGTCAACTAATCGTGTTTTTTTTGTGTTCGTGTCGGGTTCGGTTCGAGTCGGGTTCGTGTTCCAGGTTAAAAATTGACAGCCCTAATAGGGACTCTATATTAAAGGTCAGCAATCCATCACTAAAACCGCTGAAACTCGCAATAACTCTTCACATGGTCTAAGGAGGATGGTCATTGAAGAGTTCAAGTTTCACTCCCCTAGATAATCGAGGAGGGTGAATCAAAGTCACAAGACGACCTTCAATCTTTTGGGATTCAAGTGTGTTATGAATGGGATGAATTTTCTTTACAAATGAAAACACCATTTTTTCGCAGAGATATTCAAAGTGAACATAAATTGAAAATTTTCTCATCAAAAAATTACAACAGATGATAAAAACTAGAAATAATGAATCGCCTTCTAAATAAGGATATTTTTTCAGCCACCAGAAAAAAAAAGGAAAAAAAAATTTAATGAATAGTAGTCATAGTTTAGTTGCAAGGGTCACGCTGACGGTTGAGGTAGTTGTGAGCTAGGGTCATCACCAATATTCATAATTTTATTCTGAAGGCTATGATCCACTTATTTTTTTTTCTTTCTTACTTATTTCTATTGTTTCCCTGATGGGACTGGTCTCTTAAATTTTCAACAGAACAATGCCATGACTCACCACATAAAAAAAACATAGACTTGACTATCATCCTGACAAAAAAAAAATTGGATATCGTATTCTTAAAATTTATTATTTTAATAAATATTTTTATAATTTTTTAAAGTTATTTTATAATTAAAAAAATTATCATTTTTATGGATGACTTACCATTTTTATATGTGTTTTTACTATTATTATGGTAATTATTTCTACTACTTTTCTTTAGTATACAAAATTATCTTTTTTATGGTTATTTTTACCACAATTGTTATTGTTTTTATCATTATTGTGGTAATTATTTTTACCATTTTTTGTAAGTACCACAATAATAATAAAAATAACCACAAATATGATAAATGGAGATATGAAAACCAATCAAGGTGAAGCACTTAGACCCATCAAGCCACTACACTTACAATCACAATATTCCCAAAAGAATGGGAACGCAAGGAAGTTCCATTGGAGCAAAGGGTATCCTCGTTGGCCTGTCCTCACCTAAATGACTACTCATTCCTTGTGGATATATTACAGCTCTGACTTCTTACTCTTTTTTCTGTTTCTTTGCTTTCCATTTCCTTTTCTTTTATTTTTTCTGAAGGAATAATCCATTTTCTTCATCATCAAACAGACGGAAAACACAAAGAGCAAATTGCAGATAACGTGGGAAAGATAGTAATAGAGGGTGGATAGAAAGTAGTGGAACAGTTTTTGGAAATGACTTTTTCATCTCACAAAATGTAACATCAATCCCTTCACAGAAATTTAGAATGACAAAAACAGGCTGAAAAGCAACAGCCATATGTCCATTTCATAGTTTCAAGGCCAAGAGTATTATCTTGGCTCGGGTTGGTAAAGTATAGGTGAAGTGATTAATCATATTTGCCAAGTTTAAAGTGGATAATGTTATACAATGTAACTCTTGAGCATTCTAATTGGTGTCAAACTATTGAACCTTGTCGTGTGAAAATTATGAAGTTTATGCAGTCCTTATGCACTCCAATCCGACGGAGCAGAGGCTTGGAGTAGTAACAGTTAGTGTATGGAATCATCCTATCCCACATAGTCCCATCTAGCCCTAAGGGGCTAAGTTGAATGCTTCATAAGTATAAATTTTGAACTTTCAGTATGCGAGGTATTTTAAAATCGCACCTACTAGTAACAACATTGATAACCAAATTAGGAGCATTAGTACTCCACTGATATCACACTCAGGAATTCTATTCTTGTGAAAGGCTAGGGGTTGGAATGTTTGGTCCCCAACTTATGATGAGGGGATTAGGTCAACTGAGATTCTTGCTTAATTAAAAGGGCAAATGGCAGTTTGCACCCCCAAAAGATTAAAAAAAATCAGTTTATACCCTCAAAGATCAATTATTTCAAATTGCACCCTCAATTAAATTAGTTGATAGCAATGTGACCTCAATCATAACGCTGGTTGCGATTTTCATCAAATTGACAGCTATGTGAGATGTACGTGAAAAGGGGAAGGATCATAATCTAACAAAAATTATCACATGCATTTCGTGTGGCTATCAATTTGACGAAAATCACAATCTCAACCATAACGTCCATGATGATTTTTATTGGATTGACAAAAATGTGAGACGTATGTGAAAAAGGGAAGCGCCATAATTTGACAAAAATCATCACGTACATTTAACGTGGCTAACAATTTGATGAAAATCACAACGAACATTATGGTTGGAGTCACACACATTGCTACTAATTAATTTAATTGAGGGTGCAATTTGAAACAATTGATCTTTGATGGAACAAATTGAATTTTTTTTAATCTGTTCGGGTGCAAACTGCTATTTACCCTAATTAAAAACGAAAAAAAAAAACCCAAAATGATAAAATGACCTTTAGAATAATGGAAAAATGTAGGACAGTATTTGAAAACTTCACCTAGTAATTACCAGAAATTCTAGCTTTAGTACAACTCATTGATCTTCTTAAAAGAAAGGGAATAATACCAGATTTAGTTTCCCTCTTAAAATGAGATGCAAGGTATGCCATCTATATATCTAGTCTAGATGATGAAAATTGTCGACCGGTGATTACAGTTTTAGTTGATAAGCCTTCCGACTTTAATATCTGATGCTACTTGTAGTTGTGATTGATAATTTTCGACATAATATGTTAAAACGATAAGAACCCGATATAAAATTAGAAGGTTATTGTTGACTTCGTGACACGAATTCAAAAACGACACAACTTATTGACATAAATTTCAAAAATTTAAAATGTTGGATTTGGTTGAGAAACAATCCGAACGTGCATAATAATGCATATGTCGGGTTAGTGTCATTATATTAGTATTTAATACGAACAAAAAATAAAACCTCTTGGATTGTGACTTTATTACTACCCCTACTGTCTCATCCGTAGTGGGTAACATTTTTACTCCAAAGTTTTCATTTTGGCATGACTCATTTCAAAGGATCCAATGGTTTGGTAATATCATTCCTCTTTAAAAAAGCATTTTAAGCTTTTATTTAGTTTTCTAATCTGAGCTAACCAAAATTTGATACAAAAAAGTAATGGGTCCCATTACAAGAAAACTACTGATGCATGCATCAAGTACGTGCTGTTTCTTGCTGTACAAGTTGGCTTTTGCGTGAGGTGGGGTTTATTTACTTAAAGCACATGAGTTTGCTTACACACTAGTATAAACATGGGTCCAAGTTTAAGAACCATTTCAACCCTATTCAGGTCAAGTTAATTTTTTTTCTTTTATTTTCCTTTTTGTAGTAATTATTGACGCATTCAACCCATATCGTAAGTAGGTCTATCAACGAATCGAGTTTGAATTGAATTTTGATTGATTCGAATTAGATAATTTGATAAATTTTATTTTTGTGCTTCATATTCGAATCCGTTAATAATTTGACAATTCGGTTTGATCTGAACAATTTTATTAACTTAATTTTAATAAATTATACCTAAATTTTATCTAATTTTTTTAAAATAATCACTTAAATTCTTAATATTTTTATAAAAATATATAAATAAATTAGATTGAATCATAATTAGATCGAATATAGATATATCCAAATCTAAATTCTTAAAATATTAGATATTAAATTTAAATTAGAGTTCGAATTATCGGATCGTTTCATTGACAGACCTAATTGTAAGTGATGAGACTGTGGCACCAAAAAAAATTTCATGTCATGCTGAAAAATAATTGTTGGCGGCTGAAAAGGGTGTGATGGTATTAAAATGTAGCTTTTGGATTGTATAGTTGGAGGGGTTAGGTAGGACCCCGTATATTCATCACAAAGTGGCTTGATCTCCTCACCCTGCCTACACGCCAGCCATGCGAGGATGCGTTGTCTCTCATACACGCAAACATACAGACACGACATGACATGGTCGCAAGATTCTTGGTTACTCTAAGCTCCAACATAAGTATAATGTTCACACACTAGTCAACGTGCATTGTAAAGATTTACCAAAGAAAAACATGCGTTATAAAGAATGAGAATAGATGTACTTGTATTGTATGTCGTGTTTACTGATGATACTAGGAATAATATCAAAAATAAATAGAAAAAATATTTTCATATCTTACTTGCAGAAAGACTTAATATTCAGTTCGTCCATGCTCAAACAAACAATCATAACTAGATCGTCAATATCATTACACAAGGAAAGTCAGTGTTTTAACTCAAGTAAAGAGTTTGAATCGCACTCTTTTATTCACGAGATGATTAAAAAAATAATAGGTCATCCCAAATATTATGACCTCACCGTACGACTTCACAGTACAACTTTTCATAAATATGGAAGACTATAGCGTTTCTAAGCTCGAAGATAGGCCACAATGTCATTTCATCATGTTTTAAAAAAGTCACGTCACACTTAGAGAATGTAGTCTCTAACAGTCAAATATTCTCTCAACGAAGTTCTAACAAACTTGGGGACCATATGATGATGACGTGAGGATCACCACACTTAAGAGTATAAATACGAAGGGCAGTCCCTCAAATAGGACACACCAATTGTAATCTCTGCAAATGTAACATTTATCTTCTTTTCCTAAAGAGTAAGAGACTCTATTAAAATGAATTACTCATATTTTTCAGCTGATGAACTACAATAATATGTGTGCTCTTCCTTATCTTCTAACTCTTACCTCTATTCTATATTAGTGTAACATCTAACAAAACCACCAAACTCACCCATAGATCGATTTCTGTTCTAAAGTCTTGAGTACTTTGTCTTGTTTAATTGGATGTAGTTCCAGTGTCTCTCTCACTATTATTATTGAAGACAAATGGTGGACACTTGAGGTCTTTCGTTAAATATTGTACAAAACACACATTTATTTATGTTTTGACCACCCCCATCTGCCCAACTACACCATATATATGGTGACGGGCAAGTTCTACCAACTGATCAAACCCTTCAATTTTTTTCTAAGTGGTCCTTTTTTTTATTATTTCCTCTGGGATTTTCATTTTATTATTATTTAATTGTTCGCAAATTTCGGACATTGAAGTAAACCAAGCTCTCTTGTTCGACTCGAACTTAGGAATTGAATTAATGTGAAAACCCTGAAACCTTTTTATCTGAACTACTTGGCAAATTGATAATTATTTCTTTTACGCATGAATTTTATTTGTGGTAAAACTGGCCTATTCTAATTTGTAAATGACTTACTTGAGGTTTGTTGAACTTTCAATCTCGTAATGGCAATTATTAGAGAAAACGAATCAAATTGAATTAAGTACAACATTGTTTAGACACTTATCGTGAATTGTAATAATAGTACTCGACATTAATTTTGGATCATGACAAGTTTCAACAATCTTATTCAGATTTGATTTGATCTTTTTTCTAAATTTAAACTTGGTCCAACTCATTTGATTGAATGAACAAGGTTCAAACTTATGTACAAATTTAAACTCGATTTCATACGCATGTTCAAGATTAAACTCGCCTCGTTAAAATATACGCGTGTACATACGTACATATATTTATACATTATTTTCTCTTACTCATCTTTCTTTACTTCCTAATACTTCTGTCCCCCTTTCTCCTTCTTCTAGGAAAACATCATGACAAGTACCCAAATGTGAACATAATATCCCCAAATCTTAATGAAAATTGAATATTAGGCCACGGTCTTCTCCTTTACTCCAAAATTACTTATTTTCCTTCCATTTTCAATCACTGGTGCAAAGTCTTGTCGCTCAGCTTTCCCATTTAATTAACCACATGTGATTGAAAAGGATTTTAGTAGTGCTTTTATTATTTGTTTTCGAGTCTTTATCTATTGCCAATAAAAGTTGAACTGTAGTATTCAAAAGTAATTTTTTAAATATCGTATCTCTACTTATTATCTAATAAAAATGTTATAGACGTGAATTCTATTCTTTTACATTACTTTATGATGTTTACAATCAATGATTACAAACTAATCAAACTAAAACCTATAACCATGGATCAATTTCGGTACAATACCAAAACAACAGAAGTTCAAATGACACCATAACGTTTGATCCTCTTTTAGTAATTTTTTTTTTTGTTACTCTATTATCACCTCAATGTTTATGTTTTTTTCCATATAATTTTATTTTTCTCGTTCTTTTTGTTTTGTGTTTTCTTTTGAGATGGTAACCTAACAATTCTATAAGAAACAATAAAAAATTCTTTAACTTCACATCAGTTCGAGCAAAGTCCAAAAGTTGGTAGTAGGACACAAATTCCGTTTCAAAGTTGCTTCCAAGCTCTTGCTCAACCTTCTCCCTTGTTTGGAGGATAAATTTAAAAAAAGTAGACCCGTGATAGTTAGGGACTTAGGGACGGCTTAAGCTAATATAAGGTCTAAAGTAAAAATATTAAATCGAGGTCTTTCATTTTTAATATTAATTTTTTAAAAAATTAATTTATTTTTAATTTTTTATGTGAGAGGGAAACAAAAAAAAATGTGTTAATATTATCAAAAAAGAGATTTCACCTTTTATTTTATTTTTTTATCACAAAGAGGGAGAGATAGCGTTTAATTTTAATTTTAATTTTAATTTTACCATAGAGAGAGAGGGTCGGAATAAATATGAGTTGACTTTGGAGTATTTTTTATTTTTTTAATTTCTAAGTTTTTAATGATATGAATTGAATTATAGGCCTAAATTATTGCAATAAAAATTTTGATTTTTGGGCTTTTTTGTAAGATTTAAAATTTAATGTATTTAATTTTTTTGTGAGTGATGTACCTAAAATTATGGAACTTTCTAAAAATTTGGAACTTAAAGCTCATATTTTTTTCCATATTGTTGGGTTGGCCCTTGATGACAATGTAGCCATCACAACTTCAAAAAAAGAATCAGAAATATACAATCTTATTCTCATATACAGAAAAATTATTTATGAGATTCAAACTTTTAACATTCAAATTAGAATAGAATAAGCACAATAAAAAATAAATTATATTTTTATTTTTCAAACTCATTGTTACAACGTAAATTCATTTGCACTTAAACCATCTACGACACATACTAGTTTAACCACCAAGAGGGTAGCCTAATTAGCTTTAGTAGAAGATGAAAGTTCTGTCCTTTATTAGTGGTCATGGGTTTGAACTTGCCTGCACTAGTAGTCTTCGTAAACCAAATATTGTTATAAGGGCTGAATGTCTATCATATTTTTGGTAGTGCTATGATAATAGGCATAATCATCTCAAATTAGTAATTATAGCTCAAACTAAACATTCTGCATAAATCTTTAAAATATCATCTCGAGAGTTACTATATTTGACCCTCCTTGACCACCTTTTAACTCAGTCAAAAAACACACACTAGTCTATTAAATTTGAATTGTAAATCTATAAGAAACACTCAACCTCAAGATTTTCGTGTTTATTATTTTGTCCCTTATTGGAGTATTCAATCGATGAGATGATAGGGGTCATTCCCTTCTCAAGTTGCCTAGTTGTTTTCAGCAACAAGCGTGTAAGAAAAATACCAAACACAATCAAATGAACAAGTTAAAGTTAAATAAAGAAAGGGACCCCAGAGGAGGGGAGTTGGGGAGAGGTGGTACTAGTGAGTACTAAATGCAGTTACAGGTGGGTGTACCAAACCAGGCCAGCCGAGCCGACTCTTAACTGTCGGGAGTTCAAAGGACTTGACGTGTCAAAGCCGATTGGTCAACAATGAAACACGTCAACGCTTGGGATTTAATGTGGGTTTTTTCTGATAAGAGGAGGAGGAGGAGATGGTGGTGTATCAACTCTTCAACCCCCAACCACTTAACGTGATCTTTATAAAGCTCTTATATATATATATATATATATTATGAGTAATTCGTCGATGCAATACGTTTATCTGACGGTCTCAAATAAATTTATTTAACGACCACAAACATGTTTTTTGACTGTTTTCCTTATTTTCTGGAAGAACTTATTTTGTGACTACAAACTATTAAGTTCAATTAGTCTGAACCCTTGTGGAAAATTATTCAGCCCACTCTTCGCATTCATTATTTATAGTAGGTCCAAGCCGGTAAGAAGGAGTGCGAAATAAAGATTGATTTCACTCTATCGGTCATAGCCCACCCCATCAACCTATTGTCTATTGTCGGAGCGCAATCGGTGCTCCCTCTCTCGAGATTGCAATTCCTATGGAGTCGGAAAGGAATGAGTAATGGGTCGGGGAATCGGGCATCGGTCCTCTTGGATCCTGTGGGAGCGGATATATATATATATATATATATATATATATATACACTCCTAATTCCTCTTAGATGCACAACAAATGATCACTATAATTAGTCACATCCATATCTGTCAATTAAGACTTAGAATTTCTGTTCTAGTTTAATCTTTTATATCATGTTTTTTTTAATTCATCGTGACTTTATATATTTAAATTTAAATTTATCAATATCACATATGAATGTTATTTAGTTCGAATTACATATACATGTATAAATACATGACGAAATTAAGTGATTATTACATAAAAATAAGATATAATTTGATAAAATTTAGCTCTAATTATGTTATTCGGACCTGAATGAATTTTTGGATTCAATTTTTCAGATGAGATTTTGAGTTTTAAACATATTCGAGTACCATGTAGTTTTAGATATGAATTTTAAAAAATAATCTATAGGGTAATTAGATCATATTGGAAACATCTATTTAATTAGAATTTTGACTACCCCCAAACCACAACCACCCAATCCTTCTCTCCACCCCCCAAATTGGGTAGTTGGGTGAATTGACGCACATTTTGACTATATCGTCTGCATGTATGTATTGAACAATGGTATGCACTTGTCATGGGAATTAATGGGTTGTTTTTGTTAGGTTCATATGTGATTGCTCTATGTGTGTTAGGAGCTCTTTCTGCGCGGAAAGGTGCTAGTCACAACTCAAAATAACTCTAGTGATAAGAGAGACGAGTTGTAAATTCAGATGTCTTAAGTTCGAATCTTAACAATTTCTTGAAATTAGACCGTAAGAAATTTATTCATCATGAATATCTTAGTCCCGGTGTGGATAATTTGCTTTTGCGTGGATTGAAAAAAAAATTAATCGAGGTTCGCATAAATTGACTCAGACATCTCTAACCGTTGAACCAAAAACAAAGAAAGAGCTAGTCACATTTGGGTGGTCAGTCCACATTAAGTATAAGATTAGATTAGATCTTCGTGTACCCAAATCACTAATGCCACATGACAATGCCCTTTACTTGTTTTGATGCCTATTATCTTGTGTCAATTTCGCATGAAAAGAGCTTAGCCATGTTTGTATTCTCAGTTTCTCATTGCAAGTGCAACGTGGGCAAGATTGAGATTGATCGAGGTAGGTAATTGACCTAATTTAATTGATCATCCTTCATATTCTCAACCGACGTTGGGGGATTAATTTCTTGCTAAAGACATGGGTTGATCTTCAATGTATTACATGGCTGAGTGATTATGAATTTTAGTGGGGTTCACTTACGGACTTGTTTACACCATCTAACACTGTTGATGTAATATAACGGTTACATTCAATATATTTTCTCTGTATCGATACAGTTCTTATTAAAATTGGGTTTCGATTTTTTACCCTAGTAGTGAAATTTCTGTCAATGTAGTAAAAATGTATAATTAAACTTGAGTCGAGTTCAAAAAATAAAATTTTGAGTCGAGTTTAATCTGCCCAAATTACATCCCTAATTCGCGTGTGAATAAACCAAACGAGAGCAAGAAAAACAAGAAAGCAAACTTGCCGCTGCCTTCCCATAGCCCATAGGGGTGCCAAAGGGAGGGCCTGGCCTGTGGTGGCCCAATACTCGCTGTTTGGTCCGAGAATGAGCCCATGGGATTGGTCTGACCCAAATCTGGCCCATGTCCCCAGCTGGCTAAACCGGCCAGTCAACCTGCCCAATTTTTAATGTTTTTGTTGTAAGTTTTAAGTTGTTATTCATAAATTGTATAAGTTGTAAATTTTTAACTCCTACATTATACCTCTTAAGGTAAAAAATACAATTAATTTCAATAATTTTAACTGAAATACCCGGCTCGAGATACAACACAGTCCAGTCCGCCAAAGAA
>CM042190.1:28563128-28638239 GCA_023539305.1 Ilex asprella
GGTCTTCAGATGGAGCTACCGAACAACCAAACCGATTTTTTCGGGTAATTAGTATTTAATTCCGAAAATCTAACCAGATGCATTAAAAATCGCCTGTTTACAGTCAGCAAGGTTGGTTTTCAGATCAGAGAAGCGAGTAAGTGAGTTTTTTGACCACCCCTAAGATAAAAGTTGGTTAAAATTAGATCAATTTTAATGATTGTTATATTTTTATAAATTGAGAATTTAATTTCTTAATTGTAATATTAAATAAATTATTTATGCTGCTCAAAATCTTTAATGATTGCTATCGCAGCAAGGTTAAGGGTCAAGATGGTAGTTTTTGTAACATCTCCCCCTCCTGGAGCCCAAGTTTCATATACACACCTAGAATTAAATGCCTTGAAATTTCGCTATTTTAAGACCGTTATATTTATGACTCGTTGCGAGCTATAGAAACAAAATGAGAACTAATAGAGAAACAAGGATTGAATGTGCCAGACATTATAAAGTCGGGAACCTATCGATCAATCCTTACTATAATCTGAAATCTTACATCTCAAATGGCATAATGTTGGCATATCTCAACAAAATATATTTCTTTCACCCCTAACCGTTAAACCTAAAAAAATAAAAAATAAAAATATATCTCGTTCAAACATTATTTTTTCTGCTGAGAAGGAAGTGGCATCTTTTTCTTGCATGATTGAATCTGCAAACAATGTGATGATGTATATCACACAAATGAGCAGAGCTAATGATAGCTAAGGACTAAAGGGTCACTAAATAGCTCAGTCGGAGTTCATAGGCTCTTAAAAATTTGAACAAGAGAAAGGAGAATTGTACATAAAGAGTTTATAATAACTCACCAGTTCAGGAGTTCGATTAATCTACTCTGAAAGGAGTCTCTTGCTCCTGAAAATATTATTGATGATGGAGAAGATTACACAAGTTATCTGTTTAGGTTAACGTTGTTTGTTTAGGCTAAAGTTGTTTGTCCCTGTTGTGAGAAATAGGTCTCGTATTTATAGTCTTAAGAGGCCTTGCATGACACTGAGCATAATATTTGCCCTCTTCTTGTAACAGTTGTACATTTCACGCGACCGTTATGAATATTGATGAGACGGTTACGACTTCTTTACCCAGATGCACGGTCGTTACGTTATGTATGGTGCTTGGGTAGAAGCCAACAATCTTTGGTGCTATTCCTACGGAGGTGTAGTTGCTAGGGAGGAGGTACCAACCTCAAGTTCCTTGGTCAACCGAAATGGGTTCAGTGACCTGAGCTTAGACGGCCTGAACTAGATACCCGAGCTCAACCTTTGGCATATTTAGGATATCATCACAAGAAAAACAGGCTAATTGTACATATTGTCCAACTGTGACATAGTGAATAACAATCAACAGAACCATCAAGATCAGAAAAAAGAGTAGAAGAGTAATTTCACTAAATGAGAACAATGACATTCAAGTTTAGCACATTGTATCTTCTAGTAGGGTACAACGTACTTCTGTAGATGAACATCAATTCGGGTCATATTTTGAACACGATCATGGACCATTCGACATCCACAGCCATACACTCACAAACTTGTACGGTTGAGTAGAGCATTTTTGCTCAAACTATTCAACTATCCAAAGCACCGCTATGGTACCAATTGGACCAAGAAATAAAGAATGGGCTGTTTTTCGAACTCACTATAGATTAAGATTTAAGAGTCCAGTCAACCAAAAAAGAAAAGAACCTTTAGAACAAGCAGTTAAAAGCAATGCTGCAGTGATAACACCCAGCCCTCAATTCCCTCTTCCAGGCAGCCATGTCACATACAGGCATCCAGAGTGTCAATTCGACGGAGACTACCCTGAGGCCATGCCAAAATTTAATATTCTCTGTTGCTTGGTGTAACAGCACGCCACCTAAACAAATTTATACAGTCAACACGACAAACCCTTGGTTTGTCGTTGTCATCTTGGCGTTATTCCTGAACCGCTGCCACTTCCTCATGTGGCCTAGTGCTCTCATCAGTCATCAATGTCTTCATCAACTCCGAATTATGTACTGTATGTTCTTCATTCTCTGCCTTTCCAGAAGACTATTCGAGTGGTAAAGGACCTGAGGCAAGTTGGAGATCATCTATTTCAGCAGGGCTCTCCTTGCTCTGCTCAGCATCCTCAGGTATTTTGACTGGGATTAAGCCTATAACTTCTTCCACAGATTGAAGATTACACATGGATTGATCATTGTCAAGGCTTGGGACTTCTTTATCTCTCTCCTGATGGTGATCATTAAATGGCTCAGTATGTTTTGATGCAACTTCAATGGGTTGAAGATCAGACAAGGCCTGTTCATTTTCTTTGTGTAACATTGCTCTGGTTTTGTCACTGTGCTCATCACATGACTCACTGGATACTTTTGCAACTTGAACATGTTGAAGATCAGACATGGCCTGATCACTTTCATGGCTTGGCACTGCTCCAATTTTCTCACCAGGAAGACCAGCACAAGGCCCACTGCTTGCTTCTGCAACTTCCACAGATTGAATATCAAACAAGGTTTGATTATTTTCATGACTTAGCACCTCTCCATCACATTGGTCGGTATCATGGCTACTACCTTGTGAACCCTGAAGCTCAATTATCTGAAAACTGCCACCTACTGCATCAAGTGTTGTTTCCTCTTCAATGGCCTCTCGACCTGTGTTAGTGATTTCCCCTACCTTGCTTAGAGGCAGGGAACTAGAGTTTTCTATGGGAACATTACTTACAGTACTGGAACCTGAAAAAGAGGAGTCTCCAGTCAAGATAGGTTCTTCTGCAGCACTTCCTACATTTGAACTCGAAGAAACTTCGTTTGTAGAGGCAGGAAAAGACTGAAAAGCATCCCAATCATCTTCCTCTTCCTCTTCCTCTTCCTCTTCCTCTTCCTCTTCCTCTTCCTCGTTATCAGACTGTGTTCTGGAGGTTGGAAGGAAATTTCTCTCTTTACTTTCCTCTGTTTGTGCTGGTATCTTTATCACTAAAGGTGGGAGTATTGATTTCATATGTGTGGGATTCTGATCTTGCGTCACTGAAGCACGGAATATACCCTGAAAGTACAAAATTTGTAGCATTAATAAACAGATTTCTCCTTGACCAAAAAAAATAAATAAATAAACAGATTTCTCACTTTCATCATAACGACTCAACCAGGGAATTTGCTTACAGCTAATAAGCTTTCTCCCACTTTCACCCTTGCTGAAGCTCTCTAAAATATAAAGTCATAAACTTTACGAAGAATAAAAGGAAGTGAGGAACTTACAGGGTCATTGTTGCATAAAAACAACCCGTGCATCTCGGAAAAATAAATAGTATGTTCTTAGGTCTTGACAGCATTGTCTATCAAAGGATAGTAGACTGGTTGACTGAGGGACTTTAGCTGTTACCAATTAAAAAGCTCACAATATAGATGGAAACACCTTTTTATAATGGCTCTTGAGTTTCGAGAAACCAGCTCCTAATCCAAGATTTCGTTTCAATGCATTGTTTCGGTTACTCAAAAAACGACATGCATTTTGGAAACGTTTCGACCCGTTTCAAAAACAGAACAAAAAAATAAAAAATTTAAGAATTATTTTTTTAAAATATTGGTTGAAATATACTAAAATATCTTGAAATAACTTGAAATATTGCAAAATAATTGTGCAAATATATTAAAACATTACAAAACATCTCGAAACACTTCGAAGTATTAGCATTTCGATTCCTTCACTGATTCGTTTCGGTCTCCTTAGAAACGAAAAAAAGTTTCGGACTTCTTGAAACGGAAAAGTGTCGGAGATTTCAACAGTTTCGATATGAAATTTTGATCCTTGAACCCAAGGTAACTGAGATAATGGAAGTTCCAACTATAAAGGGCAAAGATCCAATATGGCTTTTGATAAGGGAAATGAAGAGTCTCAACCATAAAAATAACAGAAAGATTGGAAAGTTCTTGCTTATACATAAACAGGAAGAATGCTGCCATTGGATCGTATGGAATGATGATGGCAATAAAGCTATTAGGACTCAAGTCACACGGCATGGGTGTAACAGGAGACAAAAGTCCAACACTGTCAAGATGCAGCCTCAGCAGAACATCAAAATTACTAGTGCTCTAAATTAAGGCTGGGGACAAAATAAGGAGATTGCAGATTTTATTCAAATGTGATATAGAAAGAAAAGCACCTGAAGTTTCTGCCTTTGTGTCATAGGCATTGTTAACAATACATCCTTAAAACAAACTGCTGAGGAAGGAATTTGAGCAAGTTGAGATACAAGCTTTATGGCTGTGCTTCTTAAATCATTAACTTCCTGTCATTAACATGGGCAATCAACCTTAGGCTTAGAACAAACAAACCAGTTTCACATTCAATTTCCAGGCCTGGCATTACCTGACAAAGACTGCCTTCTGATGTTGAAAAGATAGAGACAATGACTTCCAAAAGCAGATGCATAAGACCTTTCTGACATTCGTTATCTTGTGACATTGTTTGCGAAAACATTAAGATTTTCAGACACTCTCCAGCAATAGCCACTGCTTCCCTGTTTAAGGGTTTCTGTAATGCACTGCTACTTTAGAGTGATGTCAATGTTGAACTTCTAGAATGAGAAAAAATACCTTTAAAACCATTAAAAAATAAGAAAAAGTACCTTTAAAACCATTTGGATTACGGTGAGTACATCTCTAAGACTCTCCCCAACAAAGAATATAAGGAAAAAGTTCTTTTCTGCATTGGTGCCTCTTTGTAGCATGTTCTTTAGCACTTGCAACCCAATTGCTTGAACCTGCACACAAATTCCCACCAGATGTATGTCTATGCTTGATGAATAGTACGTGAAAGGGCCTTAATAGTGCAAGCATTAATATCTTACTACCTGTATGTCATAATCAGTAAGAACAACCTGGATACATCGAGTGCAAAGTTGTAGCACAGCAAAAAAGATGGGCCTACTATTTTGGTTCTCTCCAAGACGTGGAAGTTCATAAGCCAACTTAGCAAATGAAGAAATTTGTTCAAGAGAGAGAGCTAGTTTCCTTAGCAGCACTTTACATAAGTTGGATCTCTTATCCTCCAATTGATGAATGCTCCTAATACAATTCTTAATTAAATCAGCTATCACATTAATGCACACTCTGATTGTTGTTGTCAAGTAGCTAACTCCATCATCACCAAGTTCAGATATATCTGCAATGAAACATTTCATCAGCTTTCTACTTAGCATATCTCACTAAAGACAACGTCAAACTAATTGGAAGAAGCTGATACAACAGTATAGCACAGGAAGCTGCCATGGAAACTGTTTTTTCTCTCTCTAATTCATATACTTCCATTCCATATGATATATCAGTATATAACTCACAAACATAGTTGTTAGTATCTTACGATATAGGGTACGCATCTTACGATACATTTTGATACAGTGGAAAAACAATATGTATCAGCAAGTTGTATCATTTTTTACTGTGTCATACCACACGCGATTCGTAAGGTATGATCCGTTTCAATACAGTGAAAACAATACACGCAATACCATTTTCTAATTTGATTCTGTCATAAAGATGTAAGGTTGTCTCCCTTTTGACCTTTGTCGCAAATGCAAACATGTATCGCACCAAATGATAAGTGAGTTAAGGTGATATTTGTATTATTTTGGACATTAAATATTCTATATATATATATATATATATATATTTAGTTTTAAAATTGAGCATATCTTACGATAGAAGATACGCTAGATATATTATTTTTAAGGAAAATTACAGTTTGATCCCTCAACTATGACCCTTTTCTCACATTTCACCTTCAATTATGTTATTAGTTTCACATTGCCCCAATTATTGACATCCATTACAAATTTGGTGAAAAATTATTTCATTTTGTCCCTCAATTCTATGTTTTGTTTCACTTTGCCTTAGGCACGTAATTTTCATTTACAAGATGACAGATGTTTGTGTTTGGGACAATGTGAAACGAATTCAAGTAGTTAAGGAGGCAATGTAATTTAATAGTTCAAGGGGCAAAGTAAAACTGAGTCTATAGTTAAAGGGATCAAAGTGTATTTTACCCTTATTTTGAAAATGTGATACGCATTACGATACGCATTAAAGCATCCAACCCACAACTAATTAGCAATGAACTAACCTTGAGGGGTCCTAATCATTCAATGTGGAATTCATGTTCTCTTTACATTGGCAATCTTGCCCTTAGACATCAAACCATGACTGGATATGTCGTAGTATAAAATGAATTTTCTTTTAGATAATGATGACGTGTGGAAACTATAACTAAAACAATGATGATTAACAGGTGCATATGATATATAAGTATTCCTGATCAATTCTCTTGTTAGAATATTACAAATAATAAAAATCTATAACTAGCTAAGGGATGAAAACTCCTAGAAAAGTGGCCAAAATAAGGAACAAAAAGAACAAGCAAAAGAGCACATCAGTAAGTCATATTGGCAAGTCTCTTTGCTACACAGGAGAACATCATCATCAGCATGATGGTTTTTTGCTGAGAAATTAAGCTCGTTTTTTTGCCGAGAAAATGTTCTATGCTCGCAAGCTTCTATTGATCAGTCTCAGGTCTACAGTACTTCCTTTTTTCTTTTTGCTGGGGTGCTCCCACTTGTATTGCTGAGAAATTGTCAGATTTACACAAAATGTATCATGCAGAAAAAAGAAACAACTAACACATTCGTAATGAAGGATGCTCTTTGCTAAAACCGATAGTATCATGAAATTATTAAAGTCATGTCCCCAAATAATATTTCAATCAAAGCCAAAACTCATGTTCACTTCCCAATTCACTATTTAATTTCACCTTCCTGCCAAAAGTCAAGCTCCAGATTCAACAGTTACAACCAACTTTGAACACCGTAACACGATTTAGCAACGGTACGCTACCATTGGTAGCCTGGGGGATCTGGCGCAGCTTTCAGAATTTAGTAATCTGATTGATCCGTAAAGCACAATAGTCTAATGCACAAACTGAACTGGTAAAAGCTCACAATATCATGTGATGGTATAATGACTATTCTAATAGCTAAAAGTAAACTAAAGCCATCTTCAAAGAACAAACAAGTTCTAGAATTTAGTTTCTGCAATTGTAGTGCCTACATTTTAACCATTCTAATTTTGACACTGATTCCAAGTCCATTTCTAACTTATGCGGCCACACAATACGTGGATATGATATCATCAGTTTATAAGTATCCATATTCAAGAAGGGCTCATTTACCATGTCATACTTCATTTTCTTTTTGCCACCTAAATACCAAGAAAAGCTTTCTACCCAGTCTACCTCTCCCAACACCCTCATTAATGAGGACCAAACTGATAATGGCCAATCTAGGCATACATAAGTTTTCAAATTCTAAGGTTACAACAACAAGAAGAGGAACATATTCAAAGGATCAATGCAAAGGATTCCGAATAAAAGAATAGTAAATGATGCATTTCAACTTCAAGAAGAGGAACATATTCAAGGTGTTGAGACTTCAAAATGGCATTATTTTATAGCTTAACATATTCACTTTAGGCTTGCTAATGTACTGATTCACTTTACTTTGTACAGTTTGCATCTTAAGCCTTGATTTCGGTATTTGCAGGTAAATTGGATGTAAAGGTGGAGTTTAAGCATTAAAAATATGGTAAGAGACAAATTGAGATTGAGTTTACTTGAGTAGAGATGAAGCCGGGAGTCTTAGAAGCAAATTGGAAGAAAAGAGGAGTTCTACCGATAGGAAGACTGGAGAATGAAGGTTCTATCGATAGAAGATCAGTTCTACTGATAGTCTAAGCTACAAAAGATTGGTGCAAAAGTCCTACCAATAGATGGATCACGTTCTGCCGGTAGCAAAACGCACAGTACTTTGCACTTTTTCATCAAATAAATTCTACCAGTAGGTGGATCGCGTTCTACCGATAACAAAGCTTACAGTTATCAAAGACGTTCTAAGTTTCAGAATTCATCTAATAGAGTTCTACCGGTAGATTGAGACAGATTTTGATGGGAAGCTTAATTAAAAATTAAATCTCGTCATATCTTTTGGGGATTCCCGATCAATCAAAAAAAGAGATAATTTTGGTATGAATATAGATCAAGATCTGAAGATTTTCCTTCCAACCAATATAACTAGACACCCCTTGAGTAGGGGTGTTAATCAAACCCTTGTTGAGCCTAATTTACACATAAATGAGCTGACTCGTTTAACTATTTACTCATACACGAGCTTAAAATAGTGTTCAAGCTCGGCTTGATTAACAATCCTACCCTTGAGAAATCAAGAAATAAGGCTAGAGAATATGTGTTAGGAGTTTTATTTTACTTTTCTCGTTAGAGAAATTTGGGGTTTATTCTATAGAATTTTACTTAAAGTTCAATTCTTTTCTTTTATTTGTTCAAGTAATATTTAGTTTCAATCGTCTTTACTTTCGAAACTTTGTTGTTTACATTTAGTTTTTCAATACAAGCAATCAATTTCAGGACAATTTTTACTTTTTTGCATTCAATTATGTTTTCTTTCAAGCTTTACGTTATTTCCGTTCTCATGACTCATTAGTGAATAGTCTTCTTTTAGATGATCTGCAGAAGGAGTCTCAAATCTATGAAGTAGGACTTATACCATAACCTAGGGTTTTAACGTTAATGTGATTGATTGAATAAGTTATACTTTTGAAAACCTAATTGGTTTGCATATTTCCCTGTTATTTATATGCAATTAAGCTTGATACAAATAATTGTAGTGTTTATGCCATTTTTAGAGTACTGATGCTTTCATCATAAACCATTATCTAATTACTACATTAGTTCTTTTTAAGTTTTTAGTTGAATATCATTCGTCTGTAGTAGTTTGAATACGAAAGCAGATGAGTTTTAAATTTAAGGTAGAAACTCTTATTCATATGTGGGACGAATTCTGAAGATTATTTAGTTTTCCATTTATTGAATTTCAATTTCATTAGTAATTAACTATCAAACTTCTCAACTTCAAAGAGCTTTTTCCATTTTATTTTTCATCACACTAGATTCCAATTCTTTCCCTCAGGAGACAGCCTTAGACTTTTGTTCAAATTACTATACGATACTTTTCTCTTATACTTGAGAGCTTTCGTAAAAACACAACCCCTTTGGTGGGCAAGCACAAGACATCATAGGTGAACAACTCATTACCCTTATTTGACGAATTTCTCATAGTAAGTAAGAAGAAGTGCACGTAACTTGATCTAACACGGTATGCTGGCAGCCAGGGTATGATTAAGATAGTACTACTGTACAGATTAAATGCTATGATATCAAAGGAAACAAAATAAGTTGGCTGCTAAAAGATCCAGATGCTGATTAATTGTTAAAAAAAGGGAGGGGAAAAAAATACTACTCCTATGCATCATAAAAATGACTACTTAGCAGGCAAAATAGAATAGTGCTGGTATCAACTCCAACTTGTAAGTGCTCACCATCAATGTGCTTCTTCAATAAAGCACTGATACACTGGACAAAATCATTCGCTTTTGAAAAGAGTAACTCAGTTGAATCTCCCCCAATGCACTTGTAACCAATTAAGAGAAATGCCAGCATCAATTTTAATTGCATCTGCATGGACATGCAAATACCTTTAGTTGGCAGATCACGCATAAGTTTGAGATAGTTAAGCACAGTGAATGCAAAGCCAAATGCTACTTTTTTAATGTGTCATGCAAATAAAATCCCCAGAAAGCTAGGCCAAAACAAAAAATTGTATCAGACAAGTAAAAGAAACGCTGGGTTATGAGCACATTTGATCAATTACAAAGACATATTGGATTCACCAAACAACAGATGAATGTAATCACCTTAGGTACAAAACGTCTCAAGAGGGTTGTCCCTGTAACAAATGCCACAGAAATCATATCCTCCAAGTTCGGATGATAGGGAGAAATTGCATCAGTGCTGAACACAACAGCGGAAAACTATTAGCTGGATATTGATTCTTGGAATACTTCATGAAAGAAGCAGTGGTGCAAATGGTTCCAAAATTCATAAACAGAGTGGGTACCTCTGGAAGAATTTAAAGAGGAAAGCCAAACAAAGTTCCATTGCCAGATACGCAAAATTTTCTGTTTCAAGGAAATCTTTGGGGCAGTTCTGCACAATCTGTAAACCCACTCAAAAGAATAAAAAACAAAAAAAGTATAATGCTACAATGTTAATTCTTCATGTGTATAAACACTTCTTCATGTGGGAAGAAGCTTTATGTGCTAGAAAGAACAACATGAACGCAAAACAGCAGGACTTTTTTCTCAAGGTATGCACATAAAAATAATAAGCAGATCTAAATATAGCAACAATCACGCCAATAATCAATAAACAGGAAAAAAATAAAACAGCAAGTGCCTATTATTAAGAGCTGATATCGTAAGACATCATTCTAAACAAACATATTAAATCTCTATCTTCACTTTCCGGAAATCTCTATATTCTGTACCCTTCAAATCAACCATAAAAACAGTCCAGAGTTGGAAAACTCCAGAGTTGGAAAACATATATGGTTTAATAATGTTCACCACAGCTGAATTTGTTCAAAAAGTATAAGATATTACCTGTAATAGAACAGAGATTGCAAGACTATCCCATGGATCTTCCATGAAGATAGAATATGAGAAAACCTACATCCATAAAATTTGATCAAATGATTAACAAACAACTACAGAATTATGTCGAAAAGTGGGACATCATACGAAAATACCACAACAATTGGAGATTTAAATTATCGGCATCCTAGCAGTCATATCAGAGCAATTTGAATTTTAATGGCATTGAGATCATATCAGATGTATGGGACAGGCCATTGTCAGCACGAATGGTCGACACTAACTCCATTCATCCAAATACACAATCAAAAAAACTCTATGAAGTGAATGAATAATGCAATAAGAACGAATCAGCATTTGTTATCAAATTTATGACGTGGTTACATCATGGCAATATCTAATTTTTGGTTATACTGAAATGTTACGTGATGTATGACTGCAGTTGAATCTGATAAGCCAGCCTGTCAAAACTTGTAGGCGTAGTACAAGTGCTTGCTGATACATGTTCCTAAATGAAACAATCTTGGTATTTCAAATATTAAAATACATATATAGATATCTACATACACACAAATTGATATATGTGCTATTTTTCCCTGTACTAACTTGAGACCAAGACCTTTGTAGTACAACTCAAACTTCAGCCATCTTAATTAATAAAAAGTAATGAACCACGTCACCAAGCAATGCACACCTACAGATGATAATGTTATTAAGAAACAAATTTAGCAGGTGGTACCACATCCATCCATCCTGACACTCTTCATTAAGCGTCTTAAGACATAACTGGGTGATGGCCCTTCTTTCATGTATGCATATATATCATGGTGATTGAAGCTAGGGAAGTTGAAATTCTGAAATTACATCTAAGCCTTTACAAGAACAACTTGGGCTTTCTTTCTCTCCTCTATCTGTGAAGGGAAAAGAACAAGGCCAGACTTTGCAATTGATGTTTGTGGGGAAGACCTGACAAACTATAAAGTGAAGTTCTGGCCAGCACATTAGCTCTTGTATATAAGCAATTTCGGAAGTCTCTATGAGGCACTCTTTGGGTCATGCGCAGAAGCTCCGAACCCATAAGCTATATGATTCTTTGTCAATGATTTCTAAAAAATCAACAACCTTAAAACATTCACCTAATCTAAATTGACAAACAACATAGACATTAGAGACCTACAATGAACCCAACGAAAAAGATACATATAAGGAATAGATGTAGAACACCACCTGCAGCAATTCTCTGCAGATATCTATGGTAAGAAATCCCATGCTGAAGAACCTTTCTGTGGAGAGAAACTGAAACACTGGTAATACAATTTCATATAACTTCAAAGCTAAAGAATTTGTATCTTCAACCGGAGATTCACCACCGAATTTGGATTTAACAGAATCCACTGGTACTTTATATTCATTAGGAATTGCATCTTGCCCTTGAAATAGAAAAAGCAGAGCAAAGCCCCACAGAAACCGAAATTCTTCTGGTTGTAACTCAACCATGCTGCACCCAGAAAGGAAGATACTTTTTGACATGTTTTCAATTGAGTTCAAAGATCCATCCACATCATAATTAGCAGGAACTGCATCAAGCACAAGCGCTTGCAGGATTACTGGACAGGCTTCTTTTAAGCAAAGCTGCAGCCTTGATGAAACTAACGGCGATTGAATTCCTTCAAGAAATGGTTTCCACTGTATCTAGCACACAAAATATGTAAGTAGGGATTAGTAGAGGAATACCTACAACTTTGGTGCATGTTCTTACAGATTCTTGAAGAAAGAAAATAGCCACAGAAATAATAGTAAAAGGCCCTTTGAACATTGAGCTCACATTTCTCTTGGGATGCAAGCGGAACCAGATATAAGTGTAGTCCTTCAAAGTGCAGAGCCAGTACTTCCCCAGAACACTCGAGCTTTTTGAAAATAATGGTAACAGTGCTAGGTATTCATCAGGGGTCTCACATTGTTGTCTCCTCAATAAGGCATAGGTGTAACATTTGAGAGAAGCATGGGCAGTTAGAAGTCTTATTTTGATCTAGAAAGAAAAAGGGAAAAGTATAAGCATGTGATAAAAGCCACCTTGAACATCTTTTCAAACTCCCCTCCAACCCCAAAAAAACACATACACAAAAAAAAAACAAAGAAAAAACCTGCACGCCAATAAATGCGAACAAGAGGACCAGAATAGTTCCTGGAATTAGCCCCTTGGTGTAAATCAGATGACTGGGAGAACAGCGAATAATGTACCTTGCAGGACACCCACTCTGCGAATGATGGATAGTACATATCCTTGAAGTCGTTCAGTGGACGTGAGATCAATGAAAATATTCGCTTCACTGCAACATGATCTCCACTAATTATTCCGCTTGTCAATATCTGAAATTTTCACATGTCATGCCATACGCATTCACAATTAATATACATCAGTTCACTGGGACAAAAAGAAGACAGATATAGATCAGTATTCTGAACCTTAGTAGCCAGCTGCAAGCCTGTGTCCAAAAGAACAGGGCCGGAAGATGTGTCTAACGCAGTGCGAACCGCAGACACTAGCTGGGCCTGAATTCCATGCAGAACGAATTAATTGACTTTCCATAGGACTAAAGATTGGAAGTTCATATCAAGAGTTAAACTTTCACAAAAACTCGCAATAGAACTTCAAAACATGTTAAGCAACTAAAAATCTATTGATTTCTTTTTTTGGTGCTAATAAATCATTGATTTTGAGGCTAAAGCCAAGTCTACAGGCAAACCTGATACTGTTCCAGTAGGAGGTGTCCAGGAAGCTCAGGGTCTGATATCGTTCCAAACTGAAACTCAAAGCAACAGCATAAAGTATCATTTCAAATCAACTTTGGAAATGCATAATATAAAAAAAAAATATGAGAAATAATTAGCTAAGCAACTCTGAATGTATCTAACAGGAGAGAAACAGAGGAAACACAATCTGAGAAAAGCACTAGAATTTGTTCCCACTACCAAGGGCAACCAAGCATGTAAGGGACAAAAAACATCAGAAAATACCAACTCACCAAATTACATAATTGTAACAATCCATCAAGAAGCATATTAGTCCTCCACCTCTGGTATTTATTATATTAAGTTTTACAATCATTTGCCTTGCAGCAAAAATTAGGTAAATGTTTACTTCTCAGCTTGATATAATGCTCAAAACATGAGGATGATTAATCCATTGCCGATAGCTAATTTTTCTCCATCTTAGGACCCTTTGGAACAATTATTATGGATGGCCAAGTAGTCAAGTTAAACAAAGGAATTTTGCGGAAAAAAAATTGGAACAACTAGATGAAAAGACGTCAATCAGAATAGTGAAAAAATTTGCACATCAACAGCCAGACTTTAGCTGAAGTGTTAGGAGCTTTAAGTATTTATATGTTTAGCTGATTTTGCAAGACTTAGTTTGTTGACAAGTGGTGCAAGATGAAGAAATGCAAAAGCAAAAAAAGCACATAAATTGCAGAGTCTAATCCATGATATGAGAGGCATTACATAATAAGTAGAAGGTACCTTGTCCATAATGGTACTTAGAACTCCCACGCCAATGGGCCGCATGTTCTCAAACTGAATTGTGCTTACCTGAACAATTGAAATGTGAGAGATGTCCACTGTACAAGGAATTCCATGGATGGAGAATGATTTAACATGTGAATAGTTAAGTTATAACTGTTTCAATTTCTTTTCAGAAGGTGTAACTGTGTCAATTTCACCACCTGATAAGCAAGTGAAATTAGCTCTTGCAGTTGCAGAACTAGCCAGTCCCCAGAAGCAGGGTGTCTTTTTGCTAAGGAAAGATCAAAATGAGCAGAATTCTTTCCAACAGCTCCAGGCAGATGACTCAAGCATCTATATCACAACCAATAACTTGGTTAAGATAAATTCGTGATGGAAATACTATTCAATTAAGAAAATAAGTACGAGTTACAGTAATGCTTAATGGTAGAAGAGGCATGAGATCCTTCCTCAAAATATAGTTCAAAGAGAGGCTATGTTTGTGGCACATCGTGTGACTCATTCCACAGGTCGATACCCATCTCATGATGCAAAGTAATATTTTTTATGTTATTGTTTCAAGCAGAACAACAAAGACCTGGGAAATAGATTTAATTTTTATAGTAGTATGGTACCCAAACTAATGTGTCTGGCCTTGCTTGTAACTACATAAGGCAAGATAAATCCATTATATAATTGCATCCTAACACTTTCATTAATCTATAATGCTTCCATCATTTCTACTAAAAAAATTAATTTGGGGGGATATTTTATACTGTCCGAGCAAAGGTGGACAAGTCGCACAACCCATCAAAAACCCAAAATCAGAAACAAAGGTACACAGCAAAACAACTACCAAAAGCCTACATTGACGGCGAACTGAGTCTAAGAAGGATTTCCGAACAATGCAGTCCAACTCGTAGTAATACAAAATAAGGACATTCTCCATGTCCTACCACCTATGTCATAGATGCCAAAATGAAGCTAATAAATAGACCCAATCCTACTATCCTTCCACCACTTACTTTTTACCTTCAAAAATCTTGAATTCCTTTCCAACCAAATAACCGAAACAATGGCTAGAAAAGCATATTGCCAAAGAGTACCACCCCTTCCACCACCACTCAACCTTTTGAAATCCAATAAAAACCTGGATGAAATAGATCGTGGGCTGCCAACAATGCTCTACCAACACATTATCCCTTTAAAAAAAAGCAATAGGAGAAAGAAAGAATAAATAGTCTACCATTTTACAATTTCCCCCACACATTGTATACCCTTGCAGGCAAAGACTAGTATAAGGCCTCCTCCTTTGGAGCATATCATGAGTATTGATCTTCATATATATATATAGATGCACACAGATAGACGTATAAAGTCATTCATTATTGTTTTAAATTTTTCATAAGAAACAAATAATTTTATTAAATAAGCATCAGTACATCAAACAAAGATGGTGGACAAGAAGTCCAGCCACTCTCAAACAAAACAGAAAACTAGAAGTCATTCATTATCCTGACCTCATCTAGATGAAAAAACAATACGATGGAAAAATGATAGAACAACCTAAATGAGAACAAAATATAAAATATTAAAAACTTCACTACTTAGAGAACATATTGTCAACTAAATCAAAATGAGAAACGTTAACGAGGAATTATCTAGGAGAATACTTGGGTGTAGCATATAATTCAGTTGATAGAAGAAAAACGCAAAAGCAGGCTCACGTACTCAGCAGCAAAAACCCGTGTTCGATATCTGAGGTGTTTATCTCTTCTAGGATTAACACTGTAAAAATTAAGTGTGTAACCCTGAATGGACGTGCTTTTAGAGCTAGAAACCATGTTCTCATCATCTTCTCCAAAATTCCCTCTAGTTTCGCCATTTTGATCATTTGAAGGATCATTGCCCAAGTTGTTATTGGTCCTGGCATCCCTTCCTGATGATGTAGCAAGAATCTGAAAAAGAAATTATCCAGAAGGGATTGCCATGACTAACATTGATTTACAACGAACCTTTCATTGCCCAAATGAATCATGTTTACCACTGACATAAGTAATCAAGGGACTACATCCATAAAAGGGAAACAACTTATACTAAGCAAAAAATATGTACCTTGTATATAACATGTAAAGGTACGCAAGCCACAAATATGCGACATCACATATCATACGTAGAAAAACAAGATCTACCATAATTATGAGTATCCCGTGCAAGGTACAAGAACCACAGAACAAGCTAGATATAAATAAACTCATGACTACATGCACAATGGAATAATAAGTGATGAGATTTCCAGACATCTGTCCTTTACATGTGCAGTAAAGAATTCAACAAAACTATCCGAGTTCAACTTTAGAATACATAATAGGCTAATAGCAAACAGTTCCACTCATCATTAAAAAATGATTTTACAATTCACAAACCATCACAGGCTCCAACTTGTAGCATCTTGCAGACAGAGCTGTAGGCAGCCTTACCTCCATTGACAGGTTGATTCCTAAACACAAACATGTAACCTGAACTTGCGCGAATGAGTATTTGTTATTGCTCCAAGTCCGGCCACATTAAAAAAATATGTTTTGGTTGGTCAGTGACCCAGATTCGAACAGGCTTTGGATAAAAAAATTTAAAAAAAATGACCATTTAGGGTCCATTTTGAGTAATAATCATCATTATTTCACTGTAGTTGAGCTATTAGTATTTTGCAATTTTATTATGCTTTCGAATATGTTAGCATTTCTCTTTTCTTATAGCTTGTCATCTTATTAGTCACATGCCTTCCTCTATAACTTTTTTTTTTTTGTTCTGTTCAGGTTCTTATTACAGGAAATGAGAAATGATAAGTTAGATTCAAGGACTATTATATGTGTCCTTGTAATTGTTTAAAACTCAAAAGGATACAAATGTTAGAATCCTCAATCTCATTTTTGTGTTGCCATATTTTTAGGAATGAAGCTCCGTCTGCACCACCTCCTTGCTCATCTAGTTCGCTTGAGATCTCCATCATATTTTCTGCATCCACTTTTTCTGATATTCCTCTTGCGCACAAGAATGGTACTCGTAGTTGCACCCAATCCTATTTATAAGGAAGTTGTTTTTCTCTCGGGTGTCTCATTATAGTTCTTTTGCTAGTACTTTGTGCTTTGTTTCTGTTACTAGCTCCAAGGATGAAAAGTCCATATCATTTCCACTAGGCGGTCGAAAAGTTTTAGTTTCCATGGAAACTGACACCAAACAATAACTGAATATCGAATTTTTTGGATTCGATCAATGTTTCAAAAACAAACCCTTTTTTTCCATTTAGTTTCTGAAATATTTCTAAAACATTTCTGTTTCTCAGAAAACCGAAGCTATGTACAAAAGTAAAATTTTGATCCTTGACTGGTTCAAAACGCCAACTTCTCTTGACTGGAAGAGTGCTATGGATGAGGAGATATCTGCATCACATAAGAATGTTATATGGGAGTCAACTAACTTGTCCCCAGCAACACGTGCAAGGTGGTTAAATATCATTTTGGTGCAACTGCTAAGAGATTAAAGGGCCACATAATGGCTAAGGGACACACCCAAGCTTTCGGTGTTGATTACTTCAAAACTTTTTCCTCTCATGGCGCACACCTTAAGTCTATTGGATCATGTTATTTGTCCTCATTGTGAGGAATTGGTCCCTTTATTGGGCTGCACTAAAATGCCCTTCACAAGGAGTTGTACATGGAGCAACTTCCAGAATTTGTTGTTCAAGGGAATCTACCTAAGGTATACAAGTTGAAGAGAACAATTTATGGACTTAAACAATCTCCTACAACTTCGTTTCATAAATTTAGTCCAGTAGTAGCTACTTATTGGTTGAAATGAATTATGTGGGATCATCTTGTGCTTGTAAGAAACAGCAAGAAATGGCACTACTATTCTTCTCACCTATTAGATGATATAGTGTTTCCCGGTGTATTACCAACAATATACATTGGCTAAAACTTCATTTAAGCAAAGATTTTTAGAAATTCAGCAATAGACTTTGGCAAAGCTACATCATTTTTTGGGTATTAAAGTCGTGTCTAAGGAAATGATATCACAGTAACAAAGGAAGTATTATTTTGATCTTCTCAATGAAACAGGTACGATAGGGGTCAACCCAGTTGATCCTTCAATGGATCATAGTACCACATTCAATAGAGATGAAGGAGAAACTTTTGAGGATACAACATACAAGGAGATATAGAAGACTTCTGGGTAAAAACTATGATTGTCACATGTCCATATGTTACTTTATGGTTGCCACACTTTGACATATTTGAAGAATGTTGTTGAAAAGGATCTAGTTCTAAAACCTTTTTATAATTTATAGACGTAAGTTTTTCCGAGGCAAATTGGGTAGGTGGTCATCTATATTCAAGGACTTTGTCAGGGGTTCTACTCTTTTATTGGTGGCAACCTTCTCCAATACAAGAGTAAGAAACAAAATGTGACAATTAAGAACAAGGTTGTCGAAACATGTGCAAAAGGCATATTGATTTTCAAAACTAGTATTTTGTGTATCGTAACATTTCATTCATCGTAAAATACGTCGCAATTTTAAAGAGTATTAATCAATATATTTACCTTTGAAAAAAATCATTATAATATTTTAGTTCTTAATATTCCACCAACTACTCAAGCCAACATAGGTGCAACGGATGAGAAGAAATTTCTCAAACTTTAAACGTTAAGTGCATATTTCGCGAACAAGACGAGGCAACATCGAACTAGCAAATAAAGGCTTGATCTCTGTGACCGCAGGTGCGAAAGATTCCAAATCTTGTTTAACCCAATTTGTGAACCCCAAAAGTCAAGTGAAATAGACCAAGGAGAGAGCAGAAATCATTTAATAGTTCATTGTGACTTTGTCCAACATAAGAGTGATGCGGAAGCATATTATTACATCCTTTCTTAGGTTAAGTGCTTAATTAAAATCTAGGAAACACGGATACTTCCGCGAGGGTGCCGTGACAGAGTCGGACACGACTAGACACATGTCCGACACAACTAAAAGTGTTTAGAATAGTGAACTCAACCAGACACGACTAGGATAAGGTAAGAATACGGCCAGCACACAGCCAAGTTGTTTTTAAAAAAAATGATTGTTAACTATTAAAAGGAGTGTGATTTCTTTATTTTTAATTTTTTTGTGTATTTTTTGCAATGTAATTTATAGACTATGAATGTTAATAGATGTAACGATATTTAATGATAATTGTGGATGTTTATTTTAATTTATTTCAATTTTAATGAAGAAATTAATATTTTCTAGGTCTTACTATTAATATTGTTATAAAATATGTTTTGTTTTTAATATAATATAGTTTTGTTTTTAATATAATATATATAAAATTATTTCAATTAGATGTATCATTGTCGTAAGCGTGTCCTATATTTTTGAAATTTGTCGTATCTCAGTGTTCGTATCGTATCGAATATGCCACCTATATTCGTATCTATACTTCCTAGATTAAAATTTATATTTAGCAAGTTTTTACATAAAAAAGAGCTAGTCATGATTGATATGAGTGGCAACACCATATCTTGTGGGGGGGTGTATTAGAACAACTAGACTTTGGGTATTTTATAACTTCTTGTTCATTAATGTATGTAGGGTTGTTAATCCTACTCTATGACAATTTAATCACTTTCCTTCTTCCATCTCCCTATCAAAACAAATACACAAAATAAGAGATAGAAAGGCCAGAAGATGTTTAAAAGGCACTGAAGTAATGTTTCCTATCATAGTTTAGCATGCTTATCAAAGCTCAAGGTCTAGAACATAAACCGGGTTTGCACAAAAGGGCAAATAAAGCAGGGTGAGCTAGGGCTAGGAAAATTCAAGCTCAGTTTAGGTTGACCACTATTAAGCCCTTGAGCTTATTAAACCAATTGATAATTTTCTTGTGAAGCGAATTATAACACATTGAAAAATTATGTAAATCCAAAGTTGTTATATATTTGAGGGGTCACTCCAGCTATTGCTAATTGATTTTGGATTAAATACTTTAACATAGTATCAGAGCTATGTCTTGAGTGGTTGGAGAGCTAAGTCTTTCACTTAGTTGAGTTCTCCAATCTATTATTTTCAATTTGGTTAGTTCGCCCACATGACAGTCTAGGCAACCCTTGAGGGAAAATGTATAGAGAACTACCCCACATTGAGAAATCAATTAAACCCAAGGTTGGTTAGTAATAGAGTTGTCAACGGATTGGATCTTGTTCTGTCTAGATTTAAATCTGATAAAAAATTCGAGTTCTAAATCCAAATCCGATAAAAAATTCGAGTTCCAAATCCGATCCGTTTGCTCGACGAATTTTAAAATCTTAATCCATATTCGTATCCGTTAATAATCAATACCCAATCCGATCTAAAATTTGAATCTAAACAAAATTTCATAAAAAAATTAATAATTTCACCAAATTTAAGTGAACTTTCAACCTATAATCAACCAATCATTTTATTCAATAATTTCTATATAATTTCATGTCAATTTCATCAATAATTTAACTATGTATGTATGTATATACAATAATTTCTCAAAATTAAATGTGTGTGTGTGTGTATATAAACCGGATCGAATTTCTATCAGATAGGATTTACATATATCCAAATTCAAATCTATTTAAAGAAACTTAATTGGATTCGTAAAAACAGATTAAACTATTAATCCATGTCTGCTTAAATGGAATCAGAATCAAATTCAGATTAAAATCCACTACATTGATAGGCCTAGTTTATACATTTTAGTGGTAGTCTACCCATCGCCAACTGGTTTTGGATTGGATGCTCTAGCAATTTTCAAAGCAAAGAACTGACATATAGAGAAAGAGAGAATTAAATTACCATGCCACGACATATTGATAGCCAATGAGATGGACATGAAGGGCATGATGCATAGAGCAATCTCATGATTGTGGTACGCACTAAACTCCCAATCCTACAAGAATGGAACAAATTCAATGTTAAGTATTACCAAATAGAAGAAAGAACATGGATATTAAAGGTCCCAACAGTAGCTACTTGTCATCAAAAATAGAAAGCTATGTGCAGTACACATCAAATACACAGTATAGAATTCAGCACAAATGTTATCTAAAAGGAAAGATAATGCAAACTTGCAATACAGATACAATTTTACTAATAAATTACAGCAACTAACTAGTGAGCAAGCTAGACAGTAAAATTAAGTAATAATGCCAGAAGCAGACCGCTGTGAGACGTAATGGTATCATTAGGGCAGACTGGAAATCTGAATGTAAGATGTAATATGCATTTTAATTTTATTTTCTCTTGTTTTCATTATTGGTGGACTACTCGTCCCTCTTTTACTGTTTTCCTACTATTAATGAAGTCATGCTATTGCTGATAGAAAAAAACACGACAAAAGAAGACCATAAAAACATCCAATCAGTCTAAACAGACGAATCAGCACAACCAATACATTGCCACTCACTGTGGTGGAAACACTTACGAAACAGTCAATTTCATCAAAAAAAAAAAATTTCCAATATGTTTTCCACAGTAGGCTTGGGTATACAGAGATAGGAAAATCAAAAACTTTGTAAGTTCACCAAGGAAAATATCGATAGTTTGAATTAGAGCAGCCACCTTCCCTTATTGAAATTCCATATTGCATTTTTTATTCACAAATAATCCATGGAGATTTTCATCTTCTTTTTTCTGGCAATATAGGCCTAGTTTAGCTTCTTACCCCCACAAACTGCTTTTAGAAACTAAAGCAACTTACTCCACTTCCCTTACACATGTGAACAAAATTCCGCATAGAAATACTCGAGCAAAGGAAGGTCCTCTGCATCTGCGAAAAATACACCTCACAATATCCTTAAATATAGCCAATAAAACTCATAAGTCAATTTAACATTCTGAAATCCATTTGTAGGCTCTAAAAATTCTTCAGGACAAAACTTTGTCAAAAAGAAAAGAAAGCACACACTATTTTTTGTAAGCTAACATTTAGTAAATAAATTATAAGATTTGCTACCTTAAATTAATAATCGTAGTCCCATTTTCTGTCTCAGTCGTTACCTACCCTACACAATTACAGAGAATGCACCATCACATTGCCCCCCATAGTGTTCCAAAAGTTGACACGCAGTTCCTCAAAAATAAATATATACAATTGGGTGAACACACCAATTCAGGCACGAAGGGATTCTCCAACACCTGTATGATCACTCAAGCCCAGTACATCCATATACGGACCATCCATTACCCAAATTTTTACATAACCCCAAAAGATAACTGATCTCCTGGCATAAAAAGAAACCATATATGTGTACAATCAGTTTGGCCTATAAAAACTCCAACAGGACTTAGTGAGAACAACGCCAACCCTAGGCATAGACCATTAAGGCCGCCACCTAAGTCCCTCAATTTAATTCATATATTTGGGGCCCCCGAAAAAAATTAGAATTGCTTAAAAAAAATTAGGGCCTCTAATTTTAATACAATTTTAGGTACGAAGTGCAAATTCAATAAGAAATCGATACAAAAATAACGAGCTTGGATTTAACCTTAATAGATACATGTGACAAACAAATGAACTTGATAGATCTCTCAAATTAACAGGTCAACATAAATCCAACTAAATACGAAATAAATTTGATAAACACGACTTATATATAGTACAAATTTGACTATACAATATTATAAATAGAACGGGTATAAATTGAGTCAATTTTGATACGGCACAACTAAATGAATGTTTTTTATTATCTTTATTTTTTCAATCTTACATATTTTTTATGTAAATACTGAAAGAATGAGTTATCTCAACACACAATACCTTACATTAAGTGAGACTTTTGTAACATCCAGTCTTTTTAAAAATTCCAAACAACCTTTGGATGAGCTCTTTAATTTTAAAATCTCTTGAAGGAATATTCTAGAAGATCCTAAAAAATATTTCTTCAAGGAACATTCTAGAATATACAAAGAATATAAGAAGTATAATAGAGACCTAAAATGTTCTTATGACATTGGGTGGTGAGCAGAAGTTTGGTTTCCCTTACCCCCACCTTTTAGCGTTTGACTCCCCCGAAAAATGAAAAAACGGGGCTTTGCATCTTGACGTTTTTGTGCAATAGACCCCTCTTGCCAAAGACTAGTGATAGGTGGTCCCATATTGCTTTCAAAAAAGGTAACCTAGTGTGTAAGCACATAAATGAACAACGACAAACCCTTAGACGACCTATCTAAGAATAGGGAGGAGATCCTCAACAGTGGTGACCCCAAGGCCATAGCACCAAAATATTAGACCTTTGATGATTGGTCTTTTCAAGCCTACCTAAAACACATGACAAAAGGATTAAGGAAACTCTTAATGGGAATTCAGATGTCATTTATGCCTCACGTGAAACGCTAAAACGCATCATCCAAACCAAACAACCCCCACTAAGTCTCGTTTCAATTATTTGAAGCTCGTTGCATGATTTTTTTTCTTTTTTGCTACTAAACTCCGTAAAGAGTTTTATGTTAGTGTAAATTACAAAAAATAAAATAAAATATCCGTTTTCACTATATCTTTCCATTTTAATCTTGATCTTCCCCTTCCACTAAAATTTTCGGCTTGGTAATGTCACTCTTGCGGTGCATATGTGGGTTTTCATTGTACATGTCCAACCCATCTTAATATGTTCTCTCTCAACTTCTCTTTAATTGGTGCTACTCCTTGTTAAGAGAATTTGTATGCCACATCGAATAATTAGGACCACCAAAGTTGATTTATATACTTGAGAAGTCACTCCACCCATTGCTAATTGATTTTGGGTTGGATGCTTTAACCTATCAGTGCTAGGCCTTGAGTGGTCAGTAAGTCAAGTCTCTTGCCCATTTGAATTTTCCAATATGCATAATTCTTTGTTTGTTTGTTAACCCCACATGCAAGCCTGAGTCTCATAGGAGAGAGGGTGTTAAGAGAGCTTGTATCTCAGATCGAATAACTAGAACCACAAGGTTAGTTTATATATTTGAGGGGTCACTCCACCCATTACCGCTTGGTTTTGGGTTGGATTCTCTAACACTCCAATCGTCTTAATTATGTCTCACAGCTGTACTTGGGACATGTGTTGTTGACAACAGTGGAAACTGTGTAGACTTTATGTCTTCATACAAAATTTTAAAGGCTGCCTATGGAAATAAAATAAGTAAAAGAAGAATCAAAGGATTTTAAAGTTCAGACCCCCAACTTCCATAGAATTTTCCTTATAGATTAACTAAATAACAATAGTTACCAGGAAATACAACTATAATAAAATATATCATAAAAAGAAAACCAATACCTAACACCAAAATGTAGAGGGCAACCCCAACATTTAAAGCATTTAAACATTTGCAGTAAGGGATATATATAGAGACAGTTGAGAGCATTTTACTGCAACAATCACAGCAACGAGACCATTGACCAACAGGAAACAGCAGCATAAGGAACTACAAAAAAAACTTACTCAGTATCAGTTTCCTCATCAAGCATATGGAACAAGGCATCTTCAATTTGTTCATCTATAATGGAAACCTGTAAACAATATCATCAGCATATGGATCTGAAAACAAGTAGTGATATATCTAGGAATTTTTTTTTTTTAACAAAAGAAGAATATTATTAATGTCAATGGAAAAACTACAAAATATTCTTTGGTTCGAAACTCTAGAACCAAATTTTGTTTCACCGATATAATCTTTGAAAAAGGTAATGCCAATAAAGGACCAAAATCTGTTGGTCATTAAAGACAGCATTTCAATTCATATGGAACAAGGATCATTGCCTAGTGCAGTCATAAAAGCTTAGGCTGAAACCAGGAGACTGCATATTCAAATCTGAGTGCAGCCTTGTTTGATTGAATTTAATTTAATTTTTGTTGTTTCCATTTGATTTCTAAGCGTGGCTTTCTTGTCCACCTTATTTGTACCTCTTTCTTTTTTCAATGAAAGTTTTGTTTCTTATCAAAAAGTTCAGGGAAGATACTTTCTGCAAATAATGTCAAATATTAGATCTGTAATCAATCCTTCTTTCCCAAGAGCCACCCAAGGGAGCCTGAATCCTGCCAATCCCTAGGGGGAGCATACGTGGGCCTGCTGCACTATCAAGCACAAGGTAGCCTTGTTGTAAGTTATTATCTTACAAATGTCAAAAACATTAAGATAAAGTCATACCAATAAAACCTATAGATAATTAGAACCATAAAAAACATAAGGATCTCACCTATTAATTAGCAGTATAGAAGAATAAAGTCATATTTATAAAAGAAATCCAAAAAACATCCAGATATAACCTTGTGACTACTAAATCCAAAACGACATGTGTGCACAGACATGCACAAAAACTAATTATGCAGCATTATTGCAATCTCAAATTAGGATAAGGCTTTGTTTACATAAACTTTAAGAAGGCAAAGACAACAAGGAAAATAACACTTAAAGGCTAACCGGATCCTTTTCTATGAGATGTCGTAGAGTGGACACGGCTAGATGCCTCAGAGCTGGCTGCGCAAAGGAAATTAATATGTTTTAGAGCCATATAAATTATACTAAGGACCAGTTAGCACACAGCAAAAGGCATACCTGTCTTGAGGAAAGAGTTGGGACAAGAATTTGCACATGGGAATGAACTGTAACAGCTTGTGGGGCAAAAAGAACAAGTTGCTGTGTAAATCGGACACTCCTGACAAAGTGACAAGTAAACTATTCATTCTAACAGTATTTATCTCATATTGTAAGATAAGGGTTAGAAACAGAAGCTATTGTAGAGACTATGAAAAAGAAAATCATCACAATAGCAGAAATAATAACAAAAAACGGAGTACAGGCACATTTTTTAATATTGGGCCAATGTAACAACACCAACTATAATATGATGTAAAGATGAGCTGACATACTCAAGAAGTGTCGATGGTTCTTGTCTGGAGCTTATCTCTGCAACAACAGACTGAATACAAAAGAAACATGGATGTGAAATTCAATAAACTAAACAAGCAATAAAACAAAGGATTAAAAAAAGAGTTTTTCCAGGAAAATTGTATTATAAGTATTATCAAATAATAGCAAGAAAGTCAGACAATTATCAACTTCTTCAATAGAAAGTACTCCCAACATATGTCAGTTCCAAGGGTCGGGAAAACTGTAAAATAACGAGACCTTGCAGCGTGAAAAGAAAATGCTGCCAGGGGAAAGTTCAGGACCAAGAACTGCAATGCTAGCATTTATAAGGCGGCCAACTCCCTGTTGAAGGTTAACCCATCCATTCTCTTCAGACAAAAGAATATCCATGGCAAGGCCAAGGGTTGCCTGCAAAGAAAGGGCATGCATAATATGAGTCAATGAACAAAAATATCTTTCAGTGTACTCAACATCGTAATAATGGATATAATAACGAACACTTGCCAAGCATCCATCTAACCATCACACAATAGAAATTAATAGCAGCTACAAGAACAGCATAAAAACTCAATCAAATTACCATTGTGAGCAAAGAAGCTTTACAGCTATAGAATTGCATCCCCACTTCCCCATTCCCAAAGGATCATAATTTCATTTCGGTGCATTGTTTCGGTCATCTAAGAAACAGAAACGTTTCGATGTGTTTTGGAAACGTTTCGATCAATTTCGGAAACAAAATGAAAAGAACAAAAAAATTAATAATTAAATTTCTAAAAAATTGATCGAAATATACCAAAATATCTTAAAATATCTTGAAACATTTTAAAATAATTGTGCAAATACATTGAAATATTACAAAACATTATGGAACACCTCGAAATATTATAATTTCGATTTCATCACTGATTCTTTTCGGTTTCCTTGAAAATAAAAACGTTTAGGACGTTTTGATTGTTTCGAAACAAAATTTTCATCCTTGACTATTCCTACTGTTAGAGTTATTATTTTATTTATTAGACATAAGTTAGTGTATGTTAAATAATATTGTAATTACTCTAATATTACATAATTATAAATAACTTAGTGTAGAACAACCTGAACCTACACACCTAATTATTCTCCTATTTCTCTAATTCTCTTCTCCTATTTCCTCTTTCCATTGTCTTTCTCTTAATCAGTTTAACCCTAATATAATATTGCTTTCATTGTTTCAACTCCTATTGAATCGATTAACAACGCAGATCATATTTGGAAAGAGAAAGTGAATTTAGGTTAATGCCACTCAATCGTAATTCTTTAGAACAAATATTTAATCTGACGTACGATTCATGGCATCATGTAGAAATTGCAGTAAGTCTGTGATTTTACAAGCTGGACAAGTTTGTCAATTTTCTATGTTCTTCTTGCTTGTCCAAAATGTCGTTTTGAGCATTCAAGTACGTAAAGGTCTTTATAACATACCGCAGTCTTAAGAAGGTGACAACATCAATGTCCAAATACCACAATTGACATATTTTACAATGTTTACAGACAAGCTATATCGAGTTTTAAAAGGTACTGCATGTCAAGATTTCAAACTGTAAATAAGTGAAAGAGCAAGCATGTAAACCAAATCTAACTGCCTCTCCTAGAGCTTGTGCGCCGTAACGGTGCACAGACATGAATACCTGTACATGAGATACATAGGACAAGCCAGCAGCTTCAATGGTCAAAAGAAGCCCATGCAAAGACCAAATTTGTAAACCAGCGATTGAACTTCTAGCAAGGGCAGAGATAGAGTTCACAGTTGCAGGTACTAAACTTGACAATGCCATTCCTCCTGCACTGAAAGCAAGATAGATAACATTAAACCCTCTAGGGTATATACAAGGAAAACAAGTATCGCATTAACTTCCAAGCATTGTAATGCAGATATTATCATTCATTTTTTTTCCACTTTAAATGAGCTGAAGGAAAAAAAAAAGCACCTATATGATCTTTCCAATCTTATAGTGAATATTTAGTGCATTGGGCACCATAAGATATCACATCAACAACACTTGTACAAGCGTAATGGTGACAAGTTCAACTTCACTCCTAGGTATTTAAGCAATGATAGTTCATTTTTTCTTGGCTAAACAGGCTTAACGATGGCTGCTAAGTTTCATAATTGTCACAATGACTTCATGGTGACTTGGATCACTGGCCCCCTCTCTGTTTGTCAGCTTTTGATGCATATGTTGAAAGGCGGAGGTTAGAGTCAGAGGGCTAGTCTTGGTACTAAAAAATGACAGAAGTAGTGAAGAACAAAATATCGACACAGAAGTCACATAAACAACCCAAATAATAAACACACAAGATAGATTCAATATTGGGAATTCAAACATCAATGTAACTCCCTCTATTTACCATATAACCTAAGCAACACTGAGTAGACCACATATGAGAGGGAATGTATAAAGCCAAACGCCACAAATCCTACTCTCAAAGTGTTGGATCCAAATAACTGAGTATGCAGTTCCTTATCCAATTTGATTTTGAAGTTCCAAGTAATGTGCAGCATTAAACAGGGAAAAATCATCAAAAGGCTTAGACCAAGAAAATACAGAATCTGCAAATGCTTTTCAAAAAAATCTTACTGATGCATAAAGAGACACTATTGATAAGATGAAACAAACAGCCTCACAAGTCATAAACAGTTACACAGAGAAAGCGGAGAAATTCATCTTCATGTATTGATAAATATATTAGGTGCAAGCTTCATAATTTACCTGCGATGAATACAGCCAAGTGCAAGAGCAATTGATCCAGCATAGTGCGAATCTGTAGCCCCGGTTACATCACCAAGGAGCAATCTCGTCTGTTCATCACAAGAACTAGATAAGATCAGGACAGGAATATAGCCCCATGAAAGATGGAAAGAGAAGGGAAGAAAAAGGAGGAAATGCACGCACATGAGAAAAGGGGTGAGGGAGTGTATGAGTTTGTATTTGTTTGAGTATCCAACTCAAAACCAATTGGCAATGAGTGGAATAGCCCCTCAAGCATATAAACCAACCTGGGTGATCTTAATCATTCAATGTGGGATACAAGATCTCTTTACATCCTCCCTCACGTGGGACCCGGACTCACATGTGGAACTAACAAAAAACTATGCTGGAAAATTCAAATGAGAAAGAAGCTTGGTCCACTGATTACTGAAGGCCCAGCTCTGATACTATGCTAGAGCATCCAACTCAAAACCAATTGGCAATAAGTGGAGTAGCCCCTCAAATATATAAACCAACATCAACATGGATGATCCTAGTCATTCGATTTGGGATACAAGATATCGTTACTGTATCTACCACCAAGCTTTAGCATGGCAAAGATTTAAGAGAGATTGATTTCTCAAAACCTAATAGATATAAACTAAGCCAGCCTGATATTTACCCTATCCTACCAAGGGAATGCAGGGGTTTGGTGTCAAACATAGTTTCAGTATGGGAGCAGTTCCCATATGATCCTTACGCCCGATACAGCTTGCCACATGGCATTATAGCAAACTTCAGTCCACCGGTAACTGTATAATAATTTTTAATAACTGGAACAAAGGAGGGTAAGGTAGGATGAGGAAAGAAGCACATGCGTGGTGCATGCACATTCCCTAGCTACATAAGGGCAAGAGAAGCAAAAGTGATACAATAGACACCTCAAAGATGAAACTGACCAATCTGGCTGTAAAGATATCATTTCCAAGGCGAGCTAATAGACCAAGACCCTCTGACGATGCTCGACGTTGTGAAGCACAAATATCACCTTCAGCCAGAATATTCTGTCAAGGGAGGAATATAAAGTATAAAAAACAGGAGACAACAATAACAATAACAATAACAATAACAATAAAAGATGGAAGCAATAGCAAAGAAAAGGAGCACTGAAACCTGAAAGATAGCCTGTGCCGCACTCAATACCTCCAATACCAGTGGTTGGGGACGTAAAGCAAGCAAAGCCTGTGGAGAAGCATGGATAACTGAGCCAAATGTGAGGGACATCAAAATTACATGCAGTATATGTAGATCCAAAGATAATAGGAGCACCTTCAAGCCAGCAAGTAAACCCACACAGATGTTGGTGACACTAGCTGTGTGCCAAGGTTGTTTTTTACCAACTTTCAGGCACTGGTCAATCATGCCAAGAAGCGACAGCATCCCACCACTATCCTGGGATTAAAAAAAATTAAAGATTAGTTTAACAACATTTACATATCTCCACCTAATACAAAGGAAACCTAAAGCTACCCCATCATCTGCGTTCACCTACCTGAGAAGCAAACATGGTCCCGAAGCAGAGGAGCATCTGATTCACCAACATCTTGCTAATGGTCTCCGGCTTCATATGATCAATTCCGAACATTAGTGTTTGTATTCAAGTGGGGAAAAAAAAAGACATACATGCAGATATTTTCCATTTTTTTAACGTCCCACCTAGCATTGAATTTTTATTTATTTATTTTTGCATTTAGCTTCAATGTCTTTTTTATTTATTTTTATTGTGCTCTTCAATGAAGATCACAATTCTGAACATTTTCCTTTAAGAACCACTAGAACTATTTCGATGCGATAAAAATAGGAGAACCAATCATGAAACTCGTAAAAACACAAGAACATGATGGTTGATCACTAAATATGAAAGTGCTTGCATGCAAAAGCTTCAGATACTAAACTTAAAGCAATAGACAATGGAAATATATCCAGCTAATGAATAATGACATGAACTTGAAATACCTGAGGAAAACTTGGTGGCTCATTCTCCCATACACAAGGCAAAACACCATCCCTTCCACCTTGAAATGCACGAAGTTCGTCTTCAAACCAATCTCTGGACAATCAAAATCAACAAGAATATAACACCTTTAAGATTTTATGAAGAATTGAAATTCATCAAAAAGGATTGCGTAAGTATTTGGTGCAATGTCACAAAATTTGATGGAGAGCTAATGCTTGTTGGGTATTTTGGTCTAACATTACTTCCCAGTTCACACCCAAAAAGATAGACTACGAACTAGAACCATCTGATTTGATCTGTTCTCAACAGCCATAAGTTGATCATCGCACCAAGTATGATCATAACAGAAAATAAAGAAGATGAAGTTACAAGATAATAAAAATATTCATTCAAATAAAAGCAATAATTTTATGATTTAAGAGGTAGACACCTTCCAGGAATCCAAGGACCCAAACATGCATCTCTCTTGTCTAACAGCATCCTCAAGCATGAGCTCTCCTCACATCTTGAAGCATCCCTGTTTTTCCACCCAAAATGAAGAAACAAAAAATAACATGTCTTCCAAAAAAGGAAGAAATTCTAAATTCAATGAGTTTGCATGTCAGAAAAGGAGTGGATATTCTAGTATTATCGTTACCCCTCACCGTAAAGTTAAAGAACTAGTTATCCCATTAGCTTTGTGATACTGGATATGGGCCCTTCAGTTTTGGCCATTTTATTAATTGTTGTTTATGCCTGGGGCATAACCCCTCCACCCTAGTAACTCCTCTTTTTATGCCTGGGGTAAAACCCTTATACACTGCCACTGATGCTCCTCTTTTCGGTTAATGATACAAACAACTTACTTCCCAAAAGAAAATTTAAATAAAACAGAAAAATGAGACAGCAACATATATTATATATAGTTATAGATATATGCAGCTAATCATTACCTAAACGGAGTTGTGCATATTTGAATAATCTGGGTGTGGTCGCTCTTATATGCAAATGGATCTGAAAGTGACTGGTAAGCTACCAATGCTCTGATGACGAATATATCCATTGCTGGCTTCATGTTTGGTTCATCCTTCGTTGCTATCAATGATATATAGGATAAAGCCCTGCTTTACATCAAATATGTTGATTTGAAATGTTCATGAAGCAAGTTCATTTAATGAAAGTGAAATGAACTATAACAAATAAAAAGGATGTTAACCACACAAACAAAATTAGAATATTTTATTTACAAGTATTCATACCGACTAAGGTATAGTAATACTGGTTGAAGTAAAATGCCTTTGTTCACAGCATCAGGAGAAACAAAACATCTTACAAATGCTGTAAGTGCATCAACTGCAGCAGACCAAACACTACAAAAGAAACAAAAGGTTCACAGATTAACATTTCATCACACAAAAAATTTCTAGCAATCGGATATATTCCAGCAACACTTTACATTGTAGCTAAATGACAACCACAAGTTAGAAGAAAGTACGAAACCTGCAATGAACAAATAACATACATTGAGAAAATCAATTGCTAAGTCTCACCATCAGTACAAATAGTCCCATTGGAAAGACCAGTAGGTAGATTGGCTGATTGGGGGATACTCAATCCACAGCAATAGGTGACATTAGCCTTCTCCACAAATTTCATTTGTAATAATTACGTCTTTTCGGATTGTTGCATCTTCCCCAAGTTAATACATCTCAGGAACTTCTCCTAACCTTTTGGTTTCAAAAACTTCATGGAGGTTTTTTTTGGTGTGGTTGGGGGGGGGGGGGGAGGGGTCATTCAGTTTCAAAATATTTCAGGTGAGTCTAAAAGCATCAGGTCTAGGTCAACGTTCCACCATCTCCGTCAACCCAACACCATGATCACCAAAGTTGCTTCCATCAAACCCCTCCACAAGTAACACAATACCCAATACAGAAATGGAAAAACTGACTCTACAAAACTGAAGCATTGGGCTTGACCCCATTACCCTGTAAGAGTATTCAATCCAAATCCAATTGGCAATGGATGGAGTGACCCCTCAAGTGTATAAACCAACCTTGGTAGTCTTTATATTCGATGTAGGATACAAGCTCTCTTAACACGCTCCCTCACGTGAGACTCAGACTCACACGCGGGTTCGACCAACAAACAAACAAACACCTATGCATACCAAGAAATTCAAATGGATAAGAGGCTTCGTCCACTATCCTCCTAAGGTCCAACTCTGATACCATGTTAGATCATCCAACCCAAAATCAATTGGCAGTGGATGGAGTGGCCCTTCAAGTATATAAACTAACTTTGGTGGTCCTAATATTCGATGTGGTATAAAAGCTCTCTCAACATACCCTACTAAGAATACGTTGATTTTGGTCAAAAACAAAAGTTAGGAAAAGAAAGGGAGATTTTCAAGAATACTAACCACTGACTAGTTCATTGCACAAACAAGGAGGAGGAGAATATGACAATCAAGAAACCAAAAAGAAATATTAAGAGGAGAGGAAAAGGAGGAAGGAAAAGACATAAAAGCACTAATGCAATCCATAAGATGCTTAATGAAATACAAATTCAAAGACATGATAGAGCCCCACATTGAATCTTGCATAGTTTTGTTTGAATCTAGTTTGAATCTTTCTTAGTTGCTTTACATTGGTTTGCTAGTAGTATCATTTCATGTGTCCTTTTGAAATTTTTATAGTCAAGAATATTTTTAAATTTCTCAATTCATGGGAATAGACGATAGCATGACTAATGGGTTGTATTTCGGGACAAATGTTAGTGTAAGGCTTTAAGTATCTAGAGTGGGTCCAAGTTCTAATCTATATAAGTTTTCTAGTCAATCTGTTTTTTGACAGTCTAAAACTTTTTAGGATTGCGAAGTACTTGGAAGTATATAGAGCCACGTAATGTCTTCAATAAGTAGAGAAAGAGAGAGAATATATTCCAAAGATGTCTCAGCAACTATATGATTCGAGAATTATGAAATGTGATTCAAAACCCAATATGTGATGCCTAAGCAACCCCAGAAAAGATGCCCAGTTTCTTCTTCTTTTATTTTTCGCCTTTTTTCTAATTTTCTGCAATTATATAAGCTCTACCCTAATTCAAATCTAACATATGCGTCTTTACATCCTTAAATGGCACCTACAAAACCCTAATCATTTCTCTTTCAATCCATCAAACCCTAATCATCAAATTGTCACAATCAGCCCCGAAATTTCTGTTCATAACTTTTGAACAGGGATATTTTTTTGGTTTCTCAATTGTCCTACATCAAGCACTTCAAGATATTTCACAAAAGGCTCGGCATGACCCAATCATCAGGGACGTTTTGCATTCTCCTTAGTTAAATTTAGATCCAGCAAGATTGTAGATTCTGAGTCCATTACAATTTATAGCCATGAGTTAAAACATAGAGAAAGCAAACAAAATATAGGACGAAACTCGATGGCTAAGTTCTGCCATCAATGTAAAAAGTGCTAATGATAAGACCAGCAGACATTTTTCAAATACATCGTTATTGTCAAACCACCAACTACACTAAAAGCTTAAGCTCCGAGAGAGGTGCAACATAACTATTTATATACTTCAACAAATTCCCTCACTTGTGGGCTAGATTTTGGGTCAAGCACATGCAAGTCTTCCAATTCTCAGGGTAGTCTAATTATTAATAGAGATATATTTTACAAGTATTAAACCATGAAGCATTTTGCAAGGGCTTGCAAAATTAAGCAAAAATTTCATTCTTTTTTCAACTGATCCCTGTTTTACCTTATGGAGAATTGAGTGTGATCCTAACCATAGCTCAATTGCAGGTAGGTAATGCAAATTTCAACTGAAAAATACGTTTAACATTTGATTCTCGAACTCAGCTCAAGCTAGCCCAAGGTAATGCCGTAAGAGAACTTCAAGTTCAAAGGTTTAGAACCTGTTAGGGATGGTCATTGCGGAATGAAATCCCACTAATTCATCCCACTGTTTTTTCACTCACAATTCTTTTCTTAGATGAATTCAATGCAATTTCTACATTTTTAAGAAAGCAAGCTCTACTTGTGTCCTCGCTGATAAAGATCCTTCATTCCTACATGTTCCATTCAATATCTCTACCTTTCTCTCTTTTATTGTCTCTCCATATTTGAGACTGCCATATTTGTTCATGTGAAATAAAGAATGTGTTATTGTTCCCAATGCAATTTTTCCCAAAGTAGAAAGAGAGCACAGACTAATGTAGGGAAAGAATGCATGTCTAACACAATGTTACTTGACAAATTGACTAACCATATTCTAGATATCAGATCTTCTGTGTGATTAATTGCAGATTCTAGATTTCCACTGAAAAGAGCAGCCCATAAAGAGAGAATATCAAAGACCTGGTCATGAAGCTCCTGCATCCATTAAAAAAAAGCACCTCAAGAAACAAAATTGTTATTGACACCAAAAAAAGTAATAATCATGTCTGAATACCTCCTTTGGCATGGAAGCCAATAGTGATGATAGAAGTACCCATCCAGCTTCTTTTTCAACAGCAGCCACCACAGAGTTCCGACTAGATTCTGTCAGCATTTTCTTAGAAACTTCAAAAACTGATATGGGCAACCTGAACGCAAAGGGCAGGTAGATCAATATTTAAAAGTACAATAGCATCAAAGATTTTATCCTCTTTTTTCGATAAGTCAGATATTTTTGTCGCTTCAAGGCAAAGAATCAGTATTACCAAATCCAGGAACTACACCAGAAAAGCTCCATTAAAAACCAAGATGATAAAAAGACATCTTTACCCAAAGAAGAAAGGGGATGTTTCTAATCCACCTATTATTCCCATATGGACATTAAGTATGGCTCAAATTCTAAATACGTTTTGTGTTTTTCTCTCAATAAAATCATAACGATTACTCATACAAAATACCCAAACCGCTTATGTGTTTATTTCTCGCACAAGTTGTCGCATCCAAATTTGGTCCGGTATTGAATTTGTCAACATTAGAGGTATATCAGATTGATTCAAAACTTTTCACTTTTCCAAGTTGTAGTAAGTTTTCACGACTTCAAGTATAAAAAGAGATGGATCACACTTCTTATCATCCAATACTGATTCAGCACTTCCAATTACTAATAATCAATAATAATTTGGAATGTCATCAGAGAATAGCAACCTACATCAGTAGTCATCACCATTGTGGTGGGGAGGGGGGGAGAGAGAGAGGGCACTCAGATGAATAAACAAAATGACTTTCTTTCAAGCATCTGACTTTGTTGGCACTTAAGTTTCAACAGAAACACATCATGTAAGAAAGGGGTCTGCATCATTCTAGCCCAAAGAAAATCACAAACGCAAGTACCAAAGAGGTCAAGTTCAAAATTCATTGATTGCCCAAACATATGATGGCCAGTCGTGGTCTTGAATCCTAGAAGACATCCAGAAACTCATTGGGCCAAAAAGCTTGGAGTCAGTTCGGGAGCTTGCACAACTATCATGAAGCCAGTTCAAAAAGCTGGCTGAGTCTTTTCAGAACCTTGGCAAGGAAGCCCAAGGAAACTGAACCTGTCATCATCCTGGATTCTGAAGCAAGTCAAGACCCACATGGTCCAGATAATAAGGAGCACATGATAATTTCAACTCCTAAAGGAGGGAAGATTTGAAGCTATGTATTCAAAATGGAGATAAAGTTCTCCATTTACGGGCCTATGGTAACAGCATTATCCTGGCCGAATAATTTTTCAGACAAACCTCAATCAAAAGAAGGTCGTTCACCAGCAAAAGGGACCGGTTTCAGAAACTTTTTTCTTGAGAGACTTTTTTCCAAAGCATCTCGTCCAGATGGAACAAAGATCCACCCTTTGACACCAGCATTCTACCCTGCCATCTAAAAAGTACCACCACACAATACTATCACTCACATTTAAACTAAAGTATAAACCCCTTCACTCTCTTGAAGCAAGAAGAAACACGAGAGCTTACCGGTTAAAGGGTTCCAACGGCACATCAGAAAAGAATCGTAAAAAAGGAACTTTAATCCCTTCCAAGAAAATTTATTTTATGTGCTATTGTTTTAATTTTTTTTTTTTTAATTTCTTAGAAGTTGGAAGTTTTCTTCGATGTTGTAAACAATATTAGTTTTCTTAGATCGGAGAGGAGAACTAACACATCAACCAATCAACATTGATAATATTTCTTTTATGATCAAGTCAAGTGTTTAAACGTCCGGTCTATTTTCCTTAAATTTTCCAAACACATTTCAAAATCTGTCACCAGACAGTTCTATACAATAAATATATTTAGCCAATGATTTTTATGTCAACTTCCGCAACCCAATCCCCACCCCCCAGCAGACCAAACAGGAAAGACTGGTTTGTCATTTCAAACTCTTCAGAAAGTTCAAAAAATTATCGAAATCAGAAAGATAGAGATGGCGTACTAGTATTATATTTAAAATTAAGTGTGGGCAATGAAATTCTACAAAATCACTCCCATCGTAGCCATAACTTTTGTGAACAGACACTACGGTTATAGATACACAGAATGTCAAGTAAAACAATTTGAAATGCTTGCACAAGTTGAATATTCTTAAAACAAAACACGGTTAGTATTACCAGGTGATGGCAAAAATGGAAACTAGAAAGGACAAGGCTTCTGAAAGAAAAAAACAATCTCATACAGTACAGAAATCAAAACACAAAGTAGAACACGACCAGTACCTAGCTGGATAACCAAGAGGTAACTTTGGCGAAATGGACACTAGCGCCGCTAGAACAGTAGCTTGCCCATGTAAAGAATCAAGCTCAACTTTCAAATTGCTTCCCTAGACAACAGGCAAAGAAAACAGTCAATAAACCAAATAAGTAAATTACATTTAGGACAAAGCACACCTCAAGCAAAACCAAAAAATGAAATCGGAATCTCTATATATATATTGCACACAACGTGTGCATCTTGGTAAGTTCAGTTATTGGTGTACCAGATCGACTTGACAAGAAGAAAAATCGATACAAAACATAATCGATTCATATCCAAGCTGTTACTGTCGTCACAAGCAAAGGATCTGTTATCAGTACTATCAGTTAGACCCAGAGATTCGTGACAGATGTTCCACCAGAATTTAATGTATATAACAAACACTTCAGCCTAAAAGATAAATGCTACATCAAACATATCTTTACCACAACTGCCATGCATTTTGTTGTGGGTGCCTTGTATTCTAGTTCTAGTAAGATACTGATTTGAACTTTATTCTCTTTAGGGAATTAAAAAGGTGGATGTATTAGAATTCCACTTCAAGTAAAAGACCAATTAGAAACCCTATTATATTAGGAGACAAAGTATTTTGGATCTATAAATAGATATAAACCACTCAGTTTCTTTTGGGGTTTTTCGCCCCCAATTTTTTGGCATCCATGTTTGGTTCTATTCTTTAGATTACGGAATTTTGTATAATCTCCCTTTGTTGATAGTGAAATTTTGTTGTTGTACTTCTCCCATAGAGCAGGCTTTTAAGTTGATCCACATAAATTTGTGTTCTGTATTTTTTATTTCGTTTTGATTACTTGTTTGTGGCATTTGTTCATAACACATTTGCATCATGATACGAGAACAGCAGAGATTTGTTTGCCCAATAAGGCATATTATTGCATGCATGACTTTACCATTCATAAAACTATTTGAGATTTGCATGCTCTAATAAAAAATACATGCTAGAAAGCTTGAGTTCCACCTGGAGACATGGCTTTGACAGAAAGAAGTGAAACAAGATCTCAGTTGCCCAACCAATATAATCCAGGTAGTTTGATAAGGCACCATGTACAATGGGAAGATAAAGCAAGAGATGAGTCACCAAAACCATAGGTCTTAAAGAAAGGAGCAGGAGGGGAACTTAACCATCACCAAGCCAAAACATTAAATAGATCCCGCCATAAACGATCTCATCCCAAACAAAATGTAATTTCGAGCAAAAATAATAAGTGACCTTAGAAAGGAAGAAAACCATAATACATATTATAAGCCTAAATGCTTCTCATACATTACCTTCTCAAATAAAACATTTTCTCTTAATGCACGAAGTGTAGTCACCCCACAAGAAATCAAACCACCAACACAGGTTGGATCAACTTCAGCCAGTGCACGCAATGTTAAAGAGGCCTCAACTCGTACCTGAAAACCATTTTTTCGGTCAATATTATATCATAAGAAAATCATACTAGTCACAAAATTGAAGAACTAGAAGCCGGGACAGCATAAGACCTAAAGTTTAAAAATAAAAAGTAACTTCAAATTTCTATATTCTAGATTCTACGTAGAATTTGATACCAATGTCATCAAAATTTTAAAAAAAAAGATCACAAGATCAGCTCACTAGTTCCAAACCTCCTTTTATAGTCGAAGAAATAGGAAGAATAGAAATGACAACAAAATTTTAGCTTGAAAAAGCCCAAAACAAAGCAATGAGTATAATAAAAATATAAGTCCAAAAGGGTGCCCAAACATTCCAATAAACTCATTCCGATAACCCTTCGAGATGGGTATAATTGACATGTAAAAATCTCTAAGGCACGTCTCCTGCCCCCCTCCCCCCTAAAAAAAAGGCTAGAACCCCGGTCCGCTCTCCTCAATAGATGCATCATGTTGCCTTATTATTGGCCACTCTAGATATCTACGAAATCTTCGGACTTCTTAGCCCATCTTACCAAGGTCAAACAAATGCAGCCCATGCAAATAACACAGTGCTATTTAGTTACTTCCTTCGAATCACCCTATTGTAGCCCCCACACTGCTCTTTGCCCCCTTACTACCACAACCTTCCCCTGTTTCCACCTACGTATATAGGATAGTTTAAGAAGTGAACATAGTTCCTCTCAGTCAAACAATGATGAAGTCCTAGAGAGAAGGGTTCTAGAAGATCAACAAAAGAGCTAAAACTCGTTTGATATTAGGGGTACCATTAAAGTCCCCCTAAAAGTGCTAATGCAGAAAGGACCAATAACCATACTTCAGACCACAAAAGCAGGACCTAATTACTTGCGGATCCATAAATAAATTAAGGCTGCCCCTTGTAATTCCCCGGTTACTAAAGCCCAAAAAGAGGTCAAGAAACACAGTTTGTAACTCTGTCACTCATCTGCTTGTCAACAATTTGCATTCTAGGACCAACAATAGGACCATACTTCATAGCAAAAAAAATAATTACTTGCAGATTTGTACATAAATTAAGGATACCCCTTGTAATTCCTAATTACTAAATCCCAAAAAAGGCCAAGAAGCACACTTTGTAACTCCCGTCACTCATTTGCTTGTCAAAAAGTTTTGTTCTGGCAATCCAAACAGCCCAAAGCAAAGCACAACTTGAGCCCAAAAAAAAAAAAAAGAAGAGCTCAAAGGAAAGCCATGATGACAGTAGGTATGAAGGAGCATTTAAGTCAGCATAATGCAATAGAAATACATTTCCAAACAATAAAGGTGCATTTCGATGTCTTTCTTAAAAGTGAGCATGGGTTCCGCATGAGACAATTTCTGATGATTTACGTGAGCACTCACATCCATAATAACTCCAAACCATCTTAGACATGAATGGAGCTCAATTCAAAATATTGATAAAGTGAAATAGTACATTAGGCATCCAAACACATCCTAAGTAGCTTAAATAATTATGCTTCAAGGACAAGCGTCATAAACAAAACCTTACAAGTGGTGAAGAACGAGAAAGTGCCACAACAACAGTGTCATCAAGGACCTCCTTTAACTCATGTGGAACCTGTAAATGAACAGATTAAAGCACCACCCTTAAAAGACCATTGCAATGACAAAAAGCCGTTTAGTCTAAACACACAATTCGGCCCTTGGAACACAATAAAATATAACTAATTCTCTGCCAAAACCACAAACAATCCAATACCAGAAACAAAAGGTGCAAAAGCCAAACAATGGTGTTTATTAGCATCTCATATGCTAGTCCACAAGTTTTGCACAATTTTCTTATTGTACATATTGGTACAAACATTTACAAATTACTTAACACATGCAATCAACTTTGAAAAAAAGTGAACTTTGAATTACAAAGGAAGTAATTTAAGAGTAAAATGGACACATAGAAACATTTTTTAAAAAAAAAAACAATAAAACTAAGTTGACAGAAATCTTTGAATGATAGAAAGCTTTTGTGAAAGAATGATTCTTTATATTTCACCCCAACTCTTTATATTTCTGATTCTCACACCTTTAAGAATTACTTGGGGTTTCTTATAATTGAATGCCATTAATTGCTTCTATTGCTTGGTAATCTAGTGGGGTGGACTAAGAAGGGAGGTCGATTAAAGTGATGGAATTTAGTTTAATTCTGCTATACCACATTTACTTTGGTCTAGTTGCATATATCGCTTTGGTCCTATCCAGCGAGCATATATGGTATAATAGAGACGGAGATAGTCGTGCAACAATGCATAAACCACCACAAAATCATCTCACCTCTCCTAGTGTTTTCAAAGCATAGGATAAAGTCCGTAAAGCAGCAATTTGCATAGAAGGACTGGCATCAGGAGACTGAAGCTGCAGCAGGATATTCTAGTTGTGTAATTCACAATAATACAATATGGAAGATTCAACCAAAGACAGAAACAAACTTCATCTCCAACAAGAAGTGATAAAATATGAGGCATTCTAGCAAACCTGCTTGCCTAGAAGAACCAAAAAGCCCCTCTGAGTAGGTTCAGTCATTTGGTCAGTTACACCCACCCGAAGTATATACAATACACATGCCTTCAAACAACCAAGAGATGCATTTTTAGTGAATAGCTTGATTCCATAGAATATAAAACAACAAGATGCATAAACATGTTTAGCAAGCAATGAAGAAAATAGAGACATATAAAATGCAAGCTTTTATATGATTGAATCAATGCATTTTCAATATCTACAACAGTGATTTAAGAATTATGAATATACCAATGTAGATTGGCTGCATAATCCTAATTGGCTATAAACAACCTTAAATTCCGAAACCAGTTAAGAAAAAGATGAGAAAATCCTTTTTCTGAGCAATTTTCTATTTGACAAGTTCAACTTTTTTATTAAGGAGGGCAAACATAAGGGCAGAATGGAGTGTAAGAAAGGACCACCAAAAAATTATTTACAATTACACTCCCATCAAAAAGTTGCCCTGAAAATCATAAAAGAAACTACAACACCTAGGTGACACCTCATTAAGCCAAAAGAAAAGAGGCCACAACAAATAAATACGGACCTTAAACATGGTGCTCCAACCACTCAATTGATTGTCTACTACTCCAGAAGAGTTTTTCCCTAACTGGAGACCCCTCCAGCAGCATAATAAGTCCCCAACTCAACTCGGGACCAGCCACACCATCCCAGACAAAGCACACCAAAACTCTCTAGACACCTCATAGTGGAGAAGCAAATGGTCCACAGTGTCTTCATCCCTTTCACTCATAATTTAAAATAAAGTTGCTATGCCTCCTGAGATTACCAAGGGTCAAGATATCATCCAATGCTGTTTTCCATAGAAAAAAGAAAACTACAACCAAATACCCATCCAAGGGAAACCAGTAATTTCATATACTCCTTCGCTAGGCTTTACCCACCAAAGAAATATCCACCTTAATAAATTTTCTTCATAAATGGTGGGTGTAGGGCATTTCAATGCAGTCAATATTCAGGGAGAAATTACTTAACAAAACAAAAATACCTTGGTTGAATTAATATTTAGTATCCTAAATTTTGGTTATTTTCTGATCCCATGAGATTAAGTTAAGGGCATCAATCCCCACCCCCCAAACAAAGGAAGACGGCTATCTTATCCCACTTTACACAAGATGATTCCACTTCAGCGTATCCAGCACTCTCAAACATCAGATAAGATCATAAGAGTTACCCTGCCCAATCATCCAGAACACAAAAGCAGCCTTATTAAGTCTATTAGCACCATTTCACCATAGGAATATTATCAATGACGAAATGTCATACTGCAGAGTACGGCACATTGACCTTTTTCTTTTTCTTTTTCTTTTTCTTTTTTCTCTTTTTTGTTTCTTATAAGTAATGAAATCAAAAGTCAAAATGTTTTAAATGGAACCTAAAAAGGAAGTGAAATCCAGGTACTAGTGGAAAATACAATGGTGAGGTAAACTCGCATTGTAACACAAAATAACAATAGGAGTACAAAGAATTCATCCTCTAATTCCCAATCTTCATCAACTTTGGATTTTGAATTATATTAAGTATTTTCTTCTTGCTGGTACCTTTCATCTTTCTCATTTTCTTTTATAGAACTGCAGTGATAGTTCACCTGATCATTAGATATATCACCTCCTCATCAATTTAAGGAAAAAGATAAAAAGTCTAGCTGCAAATTTGATAACAATACCAGTGTTTGTGCATCCACAGTAGTATCCCCCTGAAGCAAGTCCATAACCTGCGTCGCGAAGTTCAGCAGCTCGCTATCTGGGTGCAGATACTTCAGACGAATGGCCTGCCAGATGAAAATATTAATAAAAAAGAAAATGATGAAAGATGAAACAGAAATAAATGAATGCCATATGACTAATATAACAGAACAATCTGACAATGTCTCATGTGAAAATGTGAATCCAGAATCAATGCCTGCCAGCAACAATAATCTTTCGAAAACAATAAAAAGATTTCCTTCTTTGATAAAGGAGATCTATTTCATATAATTCTAACAAGGAACAAGCAAGCAATTTCCAAGAGTTGATTGACGCAGCAAAATGTTACAGAATAAGTCTAAGCCCAAAACAATACACTTCCAGACAAAGCAATCTCGAAATCCAAAATAAGAGCAAAAAAAAAAAGAAAGAAAGAAAGAACAACAACCAAAAACTAATGACTGTTTACATATTTCTTCTGAACAGTAACTGGCAAGGCATACAACAATTTAACAAAAGCAATGTTTTCTCATCTCACACAAATCACCAATATATAACGTACATAAGGTTCTCATCTAGAAGAGATATATTTCTTGTATGGTGGGAGAATTTATTTCCCCTTTCTCCAGGGAGGGGGGGTGTTTGAATTCAGTAGCTACCTGTAAAAAGAATACCCATGACAGGGTGAGACCAATCCGCAAGTCCTTTGACCGAGATCCACTAGCTGCAATTTAAGAAACTTATCATTACTAGGTGAATGACAATCAGTAGCCTCAAGATATTAATTGAAAAGATAAAGACACTTGTGCAGCCATTTTTTTCTTTTAATAATTAAAATTGCATTAATGGAGGCTAAAGAAACATCACCTTCTGACAGTTAAAAAACACACAGTTTAGTCCCCATTAATGCAACTCTGAGAGGAGTGATTGGGTATAGATCTAATTTTGGTATCATTTGCACAAGGTTTAGACACCATTAATGGGGTCTGGCAGGGGTAAATTGGGTACAGATCAAACCTTTTGAAATGATTTACACAAAGTGGCTGTCCACCTATTCGAATCCACACCTTCAAGGTTATTGGGCTGAATTTTAACCACTACACCAGTGTCACCCTCTTACAGCATATGACCAAAATCTGTACAAGAATCCACCATTGTGACTAAGCCCAACAAGGTAATAGCCCTTCGTCCGAAATATAAAAGTAAAAAACCTATCCATGGACTTCTACCCTGCCTTAAAAATCCTTTTACTCTTCTTCTTCCATACACACCAAAATAATGCTAATAGTATCAAACACAAAACTCCTGCAACCTCTTCCTCAAGAATCAGACATACACATGCCACATCAACCAATGAGAATATCAACGACCACAACTCGGACAAAACAAAAGAATGTCACTCATGGACACCCATTTGAACAAACACAGAGCAAAAGCCCCTTCTCCTTAAGTTATCCAAAGTTAGAATGAACTCCATGTAATCATCCATACAAATAAAGCACTTTCGAAGGAGCCTTAGGCTTCCAAATCCCTACTGAAGGAAAGATAATATCACCCCCTGCCCAATATGTTGTATATTGACCTCACTCAGTATCTCCCACTTCTCTCAACAAGCCATCACCGTGTCGCCCTTAGGCCACCCCACTTCCACCCTCGCAAATAATCTAGAAGTTCCACCACTCTCTGAAGCTCCCAATCATACAACTCTCCTAAAGCTGGCATGTCCCATCATTGTACCACCACCCTCTGAAAGACACTCCTAAACAGAAGCCTCCGTATTGGAGACCAACCCAAAAGGGGTCAAGAATCTATCCGTTGTGTTGGCAAAGCCAACTTTTTTGCAGGTAGACAAAAGCAGAGGGCAGGCCTTCTCTACACTGCCTATTTCTCCAAAATATCACTCTTCTCCCTTACCCCAAACAAAATGTAAATCCATAAGTCCTCAATGAATCCCATAATACTCCCCAACATCCCTACTCCATCAGCCCCCAACGTCACCCCTGAATACCACCCACACACCACATTCATACTTCAATGTCACAACCCTCCTCCATAGTGCTCTCCCCTCCACTACGAATCTCCGTAGCCAATTGCCAAGCACAGCTTGGTCAAAGGTTCATAGCTCGAAAAAACTGATGACTTTTGGAAGCAAGTTCTGAAACATGGCAGGCTTTTCTTCCCATTATTATTGCAACTAAGTAGGACACTTCTGTTCTAACACACTAAATTTAGATATTCACCAAACTTCTTTCTATATCTTCTACCCCTTTTGTTCCTCATAAGATGGATCAGAAAAGTAACTCATAATGATAAAGAGCATGCTAATTATCATAAATAGTAATCTATTAGGAGAACTCCTGGTCAAAAAATACGACAGGTGCAATCCTTCAAGCAGCATGGACATCCAAGCATGCCACGTCACAATACCTTTCATAAATGGCAGAGCCAAATGCCTTTGCAAACACCCTTCAAGTTTCTTTGGAGTAAAATGGCCCTTGCCCCTTGGTTGCACCTGGTAAGAAAAATAAACTAATGAGATTGAGGCAAAAAATTAATAATTCGATCTGACACTGAGAGATGGATACCTGTGCCTCAGGATTCATTCCAAGAGCAAGCAATGCTCCCAAGGCTTCAGCAAAAGCATCTCTAACAGATGATATAGGATCTTCAAGGGCCTAATAAGATGCAGCATTGCAGCTTCAAAGACTGAACTCTTCAGAAAAAGGACAAGAAGAAAATGCAAGAAAAATATTGCCTACCTTGACACAATAAGAGGAAGAATTGTCAAGCTCCCCAACTCCTAAGCCTGGTCCTCCAATGTTTGCAAAAGCCTTCAGACAACTGGCAGCGGCTATTCTAACATTAAATGATTTATCCCCAACAGCCAACCGCATTATGAGACGGAACGCCTCTGTATAAGCTGCAGAAGCACCGCTGCCACAAGTACCTTCCAAAGCATTCTGAAGCATATGTAATGCTTCTTGCCTCACAAAATCCTGAAGTGACAAAGTGACTAGGTATGAATGTAACAATAATTGCATTGTAATAATCTATCCCAGAATGAAAGAGAGCAGTTTTTGAGGCGAAATCTGACCAGCGCATCAAATAATCTTTTTTCCCTGATCAGTAGTACATCAAATACTTCTTTCACTTTTTATTACCCGGCCCCCAAACTGCTATATTTTTCAAAAAGAAGATGACGTAACAACCTTCATTGGATCGTACAAACTATAGACGCTATCATTGCAGATAAAAATTATTTGCTGACAGAGATCCCTCCTAAACACGTCTCTCTCTTCTTCTTCTTTTCTTTTTTCCTTTTTTTGGCTAGTCTTGATCCCATTCGGGGTAGTATACTATAGGATACCTCTTCTGAATGGAGTGTACAATTATCCTTTGGGAAGAATATACTAAAAGTCAATAGATGCATCTCATAGAGTTTTACACTCTAGATTCTACAGATGAATGGAAACTCTATCCACAAAAAAACTACAATCAGATATACATATTCGGAGGCACAACCGTTAATAGCACAGCATAAGAACTCAATTAAAAAGCTTCAACATTCTATCTGCAGCATTTCAATTAATCCTTTATTGTATGGGATAGATTTGCCACGTGAGCTATTACCAAACACTACTCGTGTTACGCAAAGAACACAATAAGGACAGCATTGCTCTACACTGCTCAAACACCCAATAAAGGTCCTTTTAAGTTCAACTGGGTCAAACAAAAAGATAGGCAAGTTTTAATAAATAAAGCCTTAGCAAGAAAACATGCTAACGACTAACGAGACGACTGATGTAACAACCAATAAACGAAGAAACTTTCCAAACATAACAAATTCGTACAACTTTCTCTCTTTTACCACGATACTAAAACAATTTTCTTACCACCTTCAGTCTCTTTCAGCATACTTAAAGTTACTTTTTTATGATATTTGCTAAACATAAGAATGTTGTGTACAAAAATTAAGTTGAGAGATTTGACCATCATATGTCAATGATAGAAGAAGTGTCATAACAGTATAAATAATTAAATATGAAGAAAGCTGTGATATTTATTGGACCACCTCATTAAATTTCATGAGTTTTGCCACAATAATAGTTGTTTCAAGTAAACCAGAAGTAATTCGTCTCCCAAAATGGTGATATAATTCTCCCAAGCATTGTGCAGCACCTGTAAATTTGTTGCCAGAAAATTATCAACATTAGATATTGAGATAAATTGCATAAATACATCAGAATTAGTAAGGCAGGAAGAAGTATCATATATAGATCATCCATTTTCAGTCACAATAAACCAAAAGGTAGGATGAGAATATCCATTTAAAGCACTGTTTCCAGATGAGAGACACAAAAATAATGCTCAAAAGACGGTCCACACACTACAGAACGACTCTCCACACTAATCAGCAAAGGCTGTTATTCACATGACGATATATTGTATGACTGAGTTTGACAGGGACCCTATAACCTCCACCAGGACCACCACCTATCCTTACTAAGATGCTATTCATACGCACAAACAGCTAGGCATGTCATCATCAGTTTTCGCAATCTAAATGCATCAGAGAAAAGCTACCATGCCCAAATATCCAAAAGAAGTCATCCTCAAAAATATTTAAGCTCATAGAAGGCCCTTAAATATCTTCCTTCTTAAAAGGCCCCCATTGGACCAGGAAACAGTTTGGAAAACCCTACTACTGGTAGGTCACTTCCTTCTTAAAAGGCCCCCATTGGACCAGGAAACAGTTCAGAAAACCCTACTACTGGTAGGTCTCTTGATTCACCAAGCACATTGCTGGCAGGTCATGGTTCAACTTTCAACATATTATAACTTACACAAATATTATTCCACTCATTTAAGCCTTTGTCCTGCCTTTTAGAGTAATCAAGTATATTAGTATTAGGAGTAGTTTAGTCATCTGTGTTATTGTGTTTTTACCTACCATATAAGACTATTATGGTGTAGTTTTCTTTTCAAGTTGTGTAATACAAACTTAGAATACAATAAAGAAAATCACTTCAATTTCTGAAAAAAAAAACTACACAATAACAGTCTTATATAATAGGGCAAAATAGCATAACATGAATGATTAAACTATTCCTAATATATCACATTACTTTGACACTAACTACTTAAGGCGGAGCTATATGAATCCATTTTGTTTTCTAACTCTATCTAGGGCCATACACTTTGTTAAATCTTGCTCATCTCCTTTCTCACAAACAAAACCTGCATTCTATGAACCTTCGTCTTCTTGATATCCTTTGGACACTTCTGTCCCACAATCCATAATTTTTTGGCCACCTTCATCTTGGATGTAGCCCTTCTTCCATGTCAGTGCCCCCACCAGTCTTTATCAAACGGCAAAACCATCTTTCATGTGCACTTCATTTTTGCATTATCTTATCCTAGATTAGTGCCTCCGCTAAAGTCCATGAGCGCTTCATTTCTAATATTACCTTTTCACTCGTGAAAGTGCGATGCAGCACATCGAGGATAAGGTGGTGGAAAGTCAGGTTTTGACACCGTTCTATAACTGATGATGAAGTCCATGAATGGGAATCGGTTCTATGGATGAAAACATCACAATGCAACTGCATGCATCAAAAGCAAAAATTTTAATGCTATAGACAAACCAGCAACTCGCTGTGGCTCAATCTTCTTCCCATCAGATAAAAATCCCTGGAGGCTGCTCGCCCTTGAATATATCGAAATGCCATCCCCCTTTGATATGATCCTGGCCATGGCCACTGATGCCAGGTGACGCACTGGCCGCCGAGCACCAAGAACAAGCAGAGAGTAAAGCGCATCCTCGCATTTTCTTTGCCACAAGAGTATAGATTCCTGAAATCTCCCCATGCAAAACGTCCATAAATTTCTTTTTTGCCAAAACCAAATTAATTGTTGAAATTTACCAACCCCATTAAAAAAAACACAGTTTAAATAAAAAGATAGCCATCAATGTATATATAACCAGCACCACCCATATTTAGTAAGATTTTGTTATAACAAAATTCACATCGGGAAAAAAAATACTATAATTTTTCTTTAAAAAATCCAACAATTTCATCAACTTCTAAATAGGTTGAGAACCAACGTTTAAAAAAATGTAATTTCCTAAATTGATTGTTGAAATTTACCAACCCCATTAAAAAACAACACAATTCAAATAAAAAGATAGCCATCAATGTATATATATCCAGCACGACCCATATTTCGTAAGATTTTGTTATAACAAAGTTCACATCGGGAAAAAACAATACTATAAGTTTTCTTTAAAAAAATCCAACAATTTCATCAACTTCTAAAACAGTTGAAAACCAAACGCTTAAAAAAATGTAATTTCCTAAAATTTAATGAAATGTATAATCCGAATGAAATGCCCAAACCAACTCTCAATCCGAAGACTTGCTAAACAAACCAATTCTAAATCCACTGTGAAAAAAGAAAATATGAATAAAGATAATAGCAATATCAAAACCAATGAAACTCAATCGGAAGACTTGCTAAACAAACCAACTCTAAATATATATAAAGATAAAAGCAAAATCAAAACTAATGAAACTCAATCGGAAGAATTGATAAAACAAACCAATTGTAAATCCAATGTAAACAAGAATACATGAATAAAGATATTAGCAGAGCACCGACATGGTGAGAACACTGTTTACGATCAAAAAAGGTGAAAGAAACATGAGGAAAGAGAAAGATAATGTGACCTTGGGCTCCTCGTCGATGGCGGAGATGAGATCGGATAGAAGATCGAAGCAGAGGATTGGATCAGGGGGCTTGTGGGCTGCGGAGGTAACTATGGACTCTAACTGTGCAACCAAGACGCCGAATCTTGATAGGGGTACGTTCTCTCTCACGTAATTCTTCGCCATAAGCTACCTGAGAGAGAACTGAATAACACAGGCAGAAATAAAAGTGTAAAACGGCTAGTGTTGTTTTAAATAACCATTGTTTCTTAATTTCATTGCTGTAAATTGCGGTTGTAATATTCTCAATCAGGGTTTCTAAATTTTCAATATTCTCAATTTTTTATTTTTATTTTTTTTTAACTGCATTTAATATTCTCAATTGAGTCCAACCATGACGTCCTTTGGCAGTGGAACTAATATTTTAAGCTTATTTAAATTTAAATATAGGTAAAAATAATTTTTAATCTTTTCCTAAAACTCGTATCAAACAAAAAAAAAACCTAAATTTTATTAAAACTTTTTTACTCAAATCTCCAATTGAATGGTGATAGTTCTAAGTTGATGGTTACTAAGAAGTTCAAATAAGGGTCGAAAAATTTTGTCGCTTTTCCAATTTTTAATTATGTAAAATAACATAAATATTTTTTTTATTTTTTCCATAGATACTTCAAATGATCGAAAATTATGTAGAATACATCTAATGTCTGCAAGAATAAGGGCCGAGGGGATTAAATTCACACTCCTTATCCGTTAGTAGCTTCATCACGTTGGAAGCATCCCTTTCCATAATTAATTCTCTCGCAGCCCTGTTGTTCAGTGCAATGGACAGCCCCTCTTGCTGCAAGGACCTCTTGGCATACCAACAATGAACCTGCCCGCTCAATCTCTTCTGATCACTCCTGCTCCAATTGCTCATTCCACTTCAAACACCACCCCCATCAAAATTGGCTTTTAGAAATACTAGTTGTTGCACGTGAGGTATTTTGAATTATAATTTTATTTTAATATTTTTTTTTTCTAAAATTATGTAACAACTGTGTTATCAAATATATACAAACGAATCAAAATATAGAATTACAATACAACTTTAAGCTTATATTTTTAAAAGTATCAAACATAACCTTTTGGAATGTAATCAAATCAAGCTTCTAACTAATACGATGGGACTATATTATTCTAAAACTATCTCTATGTAATATTATTTATTAAAGTTATAAATGTAATATAGTGTCCTATTATTATTATAAGAAAAAAATAAATAAAAAGAATCAAGGTACAAACAATAAAAATATGTTATCTTACCTAGATATATTTTTCTATATATTTAATGGGCTACTTTATTTTGTTTTAAAAAATAGCATACTTTATGGTTTATTACTTCATAAAATGGAGAAATATATCAAGTGACTTAGTTTCAAAAGCATTCGACGATGGCCTGGTAAACACTTATGCATGCTAACAAATTATGACCATGATTATTTTTGTACAACCTGACAAGCTCATGATGCCAAGAGGTTTATGTGTAACTAATATTTCTCAACTCACTAAATTGTTAGGATGAATTGTTATGATCAACAAGAAAAACACAACAGTTTTTGGTGTTAATCACATCCACAAATCCATTTATTTGCCAAATGAATGATTTTAATTAAAAATACACAACAAAACCAAGCGAACCATTGTAAGGAATTTGTGGTTTTCGCCTAAAATTTCACTAGCAATATACTAACAGCATATATAAGTTTTGGTATGTATGGAAACATGAAAATATCAATAAGAGTGCACACACCTCTTACATGGGTAAAAATGACACAAAATCTTTAAGATTTTACATGGAAACATGTAGTGATCCTAACATCTGGAAAAAAAAAAAACAAATACATATATACTACTAAAAAAAAAGTTATCTAAATTAGGTTGAAGATGAAAAAGGGTAGAAAGCTAAAACAACCAATGACGATTCCTTTCCCTTATATTACTTTGGGAGTTTGGTTAATAAATTGATGCAAAATGATAATAGATAAAGAGATACTTGTAAAAAGAGAAAAACAAAAGTTCACTGATCGTAAGTTTTAAAAATGAGTCTGTGCAAACAAATGATATTTTAATCATTCATTATGATATTAAAATGCTAATAACCCAATGGTCAAAAATGTTTATTCAAAACTTAAATAGTAGCCAATAATAAATAATTGTGACAATTATTATGATATAATAATGTTGTCAATTACAAAAAAAGTATGATAGACATTAATTAGTTTGTTAAGATTATTTTGGTCTAATAAATGTTTTTCACTTTTGTTTTGTCATATTCTCGGACCTCTACCCCCCCCCCCCACCAAGTGAGCTAACCTCCCTTGACGCGTTGGCCCAAAAATATTCATGTTTTTTTTGTCAGGCCATCTGGTATTTGAAAGTTATTTTAAGCTCTAACTAATTCGAATTTGAGTTGGGTATGACCACAAGAACAACAAAATTCTTCCTACTGAACGCAGCTGCGTTCCTAAAACTCGAACTCGAGACATTGATTAAACTAGAACAGTCTCTCACCAACTGATCTAACGCTCGATAGTTAAAAAGATTCATTCACCACACATAAAAGCATATTCCACCTCCTTACCATAAAAACATCGTATACATCGTTGGTTAGAATACCCTTACATTTTAATAAGCTTCGCATTTTGAACAAGTGACATTCTTTGAAATAAATATGACAATTAGCGTGAGAGATATATGAATTCAACGTGTAAACTGCAAGATTAGATTGGGAACCTTAAAGAGACACTAATATCAAGTTTTAGAGGTAAATAGTATAATGAACCCTTCAATATATGTTGTTTGAGATTTGACTTCATCATTTGATGCTACAAAATAAGTCAATTTCATTTAGGAATGTCGAGAGATCAATTTTTTTTTGTAATTTAATCTCAATTTGAATTTAATTTTGACCGATCGACTAACTGCTAACTCAAACTAATTATATTATATTTCACACATTCGAATTTAACAAATTTATAGATGAAGTATGGGATACGTGTCCCATATTCAAATAAACAAAATTGAGAGAATAATTTGGATTAGTTAGATTTGATTAAAAATTGAAGAAAATAAAAAGTGGGTACTTGCATTTGAAGAATTAAAATATTATTTATCTTATTGTTATTTATTTAGAAAAGATTATTACAGATCCTCTATTTTCAAATTAATTTTAAATGACGGTGCATTTTTTGGTGAACGGGACTTTATATTCTAAAAGATTTACAGTTTACTTTTAATCCAATACAAAGATAGTTATAAGATCAAAAGGTAAATATTTATCATATTTTTTGACATTTTTTTGTTGTATTATTCTATTTTTATACACAATTTAAAGTATTTTACATGAAAAAATTGTATTATATTATAAAATTTATTAAAATAGAATACATTTCATATATTTTATTAATGATAGAATATAAATATTTTAATTTTGAAGGCATAAATTGAGCATTTAAAGATTTTTCAGGGCGTCAAGTGTCATTTTCCCCAACATAAAACAACCCTTCCGGAAAGCCCTAAACCCATCTCAGTCCAGAAAATACTCTCTTTCCCTCCCCCTCCGACGCAGCGAACTTCTCTTCGTCTAGTTCGATCTTCTCACTATCGGGCTCTCCAAGTCCACGATCAACTCTTCATTTAACTCACAGGTAATCGATTTCTCTCCCTCTCTCTCTCTCTCTCCATATCTGTATGTATCTATCTTTCAATACGTATATAGATTCGCCCATATATGTGCGTGTTTGTGTTTAATCAGTGACTTAGGTGCATTGCAGAAGCGAAGATGTCACTGCGAGTTCTGAATCCGAATGCGGAAGTACTTAACAAATCGGCAGCTCTTCACATGAACATCAATGCGGCCAAGGGTTTGCAAGATGTTCTCAAGAGCAACCTCGGCCCCAAAGGCACAATCAAGATGTGAGTGTTTATGTTCATATTACCCTTCATTAACATTTCTAGTTTAAAACTCCCCTACTTTTCTCATTTTCTAGGCTTGTTGGCGGTGCTGGTGATATTAAGCTCACTAAGGATGGCAACACTCTGTTGAAAGAGATGGTTCGTTCACTTTCTGTCTCTTTGATATCTATGGCCTGTTCCTTTTCTTCTGATTTTGTGGACAGTTATTTCTCATATTTGTCGTGTTTTGCTGCTAATATTTTTGTGCCATGGACTGTTGAGGTGGTACAGTGGTATTTGCACCTGCACAACAAATTTTAAGACATTTATGGGAAATAATGATCACTTGCCATTGTGGAGTATAATACCTATAATGTTAATTGGTGATTATGATCTAGCATGGACAATGTAGTCTTGAGCATGATTGGGAGTTGCTACGGTGTTTGATAAACAGTGGATCCTAGATTTGCAATTGACATGGTATATGGTGGCAACTATACAATGGCTTGTTCTCTAGTAAGATGATGTGGCTTAGAGAGATCGGAGTGGAATCACAAAAATTCATATAGCTGACATGAAGTGATTGGGGCGAGGTTTTTTTTGTTTGAGTAATAAGATGCTAACTTCTTCGCATGCCATGTTGTGGGGGTTTTAGAAGTGATACTGGCTACCTCTAGTTGAATATTAACTGTGGTAGCAAGCTCTTTTAAGTGACCAGGACATAAATTTCGCTGCCAGATAAAGGGGAGAAAACAGTTCCATTTGAAAAAAGAAAACTACCCATTTTAGATTTGCTATTGGTGCAGTTATGTCATCTATTTTAGGGAAGCTTCTTGATAGTGTACTACGATTGACTTCTTGCTTATGGTTGCAGCAAATTCAAAATCCAACTGCAATTATGATTGCAAGGACAGCTGTTGCTCAAGATGATATAAGTGGGGATGGAACCACATCTACTGTGATCTTTATTGGCGAGCTTATGAAACAATCAGAACGTTATATTGGCGAAGGTTTGGCGTGCGCATTAGTTTACTTCCAATAAACCGTAGGCTTTAAGAGTCATTTTGTAATTCCATTTGATATTTTTTAGCAGGTGGCTATTACAGTGTTATGGGTTGTAATGTCTATTCTAAATTGATGAAATTTCTATTTTTTTTTGCTTTAAATGTTATGTGAATTGAATTAATGTTGCTTGGCTTTAGTTTCTATGCCCTTTCCTATATGTTCTCTTTTTGGGTGGGTGGGTGGGTGAGTGGGATTTGGATGTTTCTTTTTTTTTTTTTAACCCAAAAGTAGATGGACACGCAAACATGTTGTTAGAAGTCTTTATATTTTACGAATTTTGTGACTTTGCATACACGATCTACTCCATGGTAGATACTTTGAAGGGTAATGACATAACCTCCTTGTCATCCTGTCTATGCAAATATGTTGGATCTTATTTTCTTAATTTCTTTTCCATATTGGGATCAGTTACCAGCATGTCATTGCAAAAACTTTCATGCCATATGCCTTGAGGTCGTGCTTGCTTGCCTTTGTTAAATTCTTCATATAAACATTATGTATTCCTATTCTTCCAGGGATGCATCCAAGAGTTTTAGTTGATGGTTTTGAAATTGCCAAAAGAGCGACACTACAATTCCTTGACAAATTTAAGACTCCTGTTGTGATGGGTGATGAACCTGACAAAGAGATACTGAAGATGGTAGCAAGAACAACATTAAGAACAAAGGTTCTAAACTTTCTCCTCTTTCATTCCTTCAAATATATCATCATCTCTCATATTCTGATGTATGGTGTTTGATTACAGTTCCTGTTTACTTCTGCAGTTGTATGAAGCATTGGCAGACCAGTTGACGGACATAGTTGTAAACGCGGTCAGTGCCTTGAAGTTCTTGAGTAGTTGTGTTGATGTTTCATTTTTATAGATCCAGTCAATTTGAAAATAAATTACTTCAGCCAGAATTAAGTTTTAATTTCTTTGTTTTGGTTGGTATCTACTCTTTCTATGACGTTCACTTAGCATATTTAACCTACATTATTGGTTACGTTTGTCTCATTTTAACTTGCAATTATCAATGCTTGGATCTGACAGGTGCTCTGCGTTCGCAAGCCTGAAGAAGGAATTGATCTGTTCATGGTCGAGATTATGCACATGCGCCACAAGTTCGATGTTGATACACGTTTGGTATGTCAATGGGTTTTTCTTACATTTCTCAAATTTTTTTTTGTAGTACATATAGAGTGGTAATACATATTTCATTTTTAGGTTTGCAAAATTCCATAAACTCTATTGTATTAAGGCAAAAATATAATTTTAGCAGTAGCAGTATCATTCAGGAGTATTTTATTACCTGTTATTCAATGCTTGAGCCCTTTGAATTAGTAGCTATTGTACATCTTGCTTCTGTTGCCATAGGGTTTCCTAATGATTTTCAGTGTTTGTTTTCAAGATTGGTTGATATTTTGTGGAATTTGTTTCTTGACGAATTTCTTAGCAGTCTGTTAACAGCTTAGTCCCAGAGATTTGGACCTTTGTTCTTTTTGGAGGGGGAATTAGATATCTTTTGTGTAGTAGGAACCCTTGAACCTTTTTTCCATCTATATTATTTCTCAAGTTACTTCAGATTGATCACGCAAATATATATGTGAAATGAAAGGGTGCCTTTGTCATACTTTTTTCCACACCTCCTCCTTTCTTTATTCATGGTTTTTGAATCTTTTAATTTCACGACATTCTTGGGACTTATTCCAGCTAAGTCCTTCAGTTAAGCAAGCTTTACAAAGTTCTTTTCTGAATCTTGAAGTGGATCGATGGAGAAAATGTTGAAAGGCTAATGGCTAAAGTTCCAAATATGAAAAAAACTGAATTGATCAAATTACCACCTTGCAGTATTCCTGGTAGACATGTTGAGCAAATTCTCAATCGATTTTTTTTTTCTTTTGGTTTTGACTTGTGATTTTCAAGTAACAAACCTGTACTAGGCAGTGGTGTTGCCCAAGAGTCTGAAAGGTTCCTGCAGTGTGCTTAGTGTGAGATGATTCTTTTAATTTTCCTTTGCTCTTCTTATAGCTGGTAGGATTTTTAAGAGAAAGTTCAGAAGTTGGTTGACAGCATGTATGCTTCAGTTGGGGGGTTATTTTTGTCAGGTTTTATTTGACGACCTACCTGCACACCAAATTTTGTGTGCTGCATGCGTGGTTACATTTGCTTGCATGCACATGGCTGTATTTTGATTAGAGAGAGAGACAAAGAGAGAGAGAGATTCAATGAGTTACATTTCATACCCCCAAATAACCACCTCTTGCACATGTTGTACATCGGTTGTTTTGTAGGTTGATGGTCTAGTCCTTGATCATGGCTCAAGACATCCAGACATGAAGCGGCGAGCAGAGAACTGTTACATTTTGACTTGCAATGTATCATTGGAGTATGAGAAAAGGTAAAATATAGATAAATAAATATATATTTTTTTTGGTTGAGATAAATATACTTTGCTAGGTCAGTAATAACTAAATTTAAATCAATGATGATTTTGGTCCCGAGATTCATCGTGACATATATGCACTCCCCTGATATCAACCAAAGAATATCTCTCTTTGAATATTGCAAGTCAAAATACTTGTTTATGGATCCACGAAACAGGACCATGACTTCTTCACTAGGGTAGTTATGGGGTACAAACTAGATAGAATTTGCTTGGAAGGTTCCCTATATGGTAAACCAATGGTTATTAGTAATAACTAAAGAATCAGTTCTGGGGATAATGCAGTTTTCAGCTTTTGAAATAGTTTGAATTCCTACTGCCTGTTTGTAATCTATTATACACATTTTTCTGAGACAATTTTCACGACATTTTGTAAAAAGAGGCGATTTCTTTTTCAAAAACTACAAGTGTGAGATATATATAAAGTTATCTTTGAAGTTAGCTGTCCTAGTTTCTCTTTTCGTTATGACTTTGTTGTTAACCCATTATTGGGTTGGACGAATTGTCCACCTTTCATTGGTTTTTGTAACACTTTCTCTTATCAGCAATAAACTTGCTGTGTCTTGACGAAGAAAAACTTTGAAGTTAATGCTGACTTTGAAACTGAAAACTTAGGATTAGATTTGAACATTTGATAACAGTAACTTGATGCTAACTTACATTTTTCCTCTCAGTGAAATAAATGCAGGCTTTTTCTACTCAAATGCAGAGCAGAGAGAGGCAATGGTTGTAGCAGAAAGGCGTTCGGTTGATGAGAGGGTGAAAAAGATTATTGATCTAAAGAATAAGGTACTGAATTGAGGAGTCATCATTGTAAATACACGGTATTTGTGCTGAGAGTGGTTTTTGTATTTTAGTGTTTATATTCATCGTTTACGTGTGCCATTGTCTGCAGGTTTGCTCGGGTAATGAAAACAATTTTGTTGTTATCAATCAAAAAGGGATTGATCCTCCATCGCTGGACCTTCTCGCCAGGGCAGGGGTAAGTCATACCTAGTCTTATAATCATCGTTTGTGCATTTCTTCCTGCTGCTCCAAGTCATAACTATATTTTTGCTAGACAAACTTAAGCCATATTGCAGTTCGAGCCATCAAATTTATGTTTGTTGAGTCTTATGCTTGTTTCGGATTCCTCACAATTTTCAGAAGCTTGAAGACTTCATATTATGTAGTTATGTCATGTTTCCACAGTATTGTCGTTTAACAATATGGTTGCATTGTTTACATCATCAAGTAGTTGTTATGAAATATGCAAACCGTTTTATTTTTTATTTTTGCCTCCTCCTCTCAATCAAAGAGAGAAAGTGCTAACTAAAATCTAAAATATTAGAATGTTAATTGTGAAGTTTTAATGAAAGAAAAAAACATTCATGAAAAGTGGTGATGTGATTAATAGTTTATTGTGGTTGCTTACTGATGTTGAAATTTGCTTTAAACATTCTTTATGCATTATTGGATGTCAATTTATGCATTATTGGATGAAAGAATAAAATAAGGAGAGGATGGATTTCTAAGAAGAATAAACAAAATTGTGGATATAATTATAGCTCACATGAACAGCTGCCATAATAGTCTACCAAACTTTCATATCATATTTACATGTGAAACATTCCCCCCAGTCTTTTTCCAGTATGTTGGTACCTTACTTTCATTGCGCATGCTATGTTTTGATTTTTTCCTGGTTTTTATTTTGATAGATAATTGCCCTTCGAAGAGCAAAGAAGAGAAATATGGAAAGATTGGTTTTGGCTTGTGGTGGAGAGGCTGTTAATTCTGTTGATGACATAACTCCTGACAGCCTTGGTTGGGCAGGACTTGTATATGAGCATGTTCTTGGAGAGGAGAAATATACATTTGTCGAAAATGTAAAGAATCCTAACTCATGCACAATCCTTATAAAAGGTAGCTTGAAAGACTTTCACTCTTGATTGGAGCCTTCAATTCTAGTCATGCTTAGGGACATGCATCAATCCATTGCGAGTGTTAATTCCTAGTGTGATCTAATGCTATTGCTATCTTGGATTGCTCAGGGCCTAATGACCACACCATTGCCCAAATTAAGGATGCTGTTCGTGATGGTCTGAGAGCAGTGAAAAATACTATTGAAGATGAATCAGTTGTACTAGTAAGTATAGCTTCTAAATCTGTATCCCTAATCTGAAGATGAATCACTTGTACCAGTAAGTTTTGCTTCTGAATCTGTATTGATTGTGCATCGTATGTGGGATTTTGAGTGTAAGGTAGGTTTTTTGCATAATATTGTTTAATTGCACTACATTTGCAGTTTTTGTGCTTCGACTTATAAAATTAATGATAGCCATTATCAGCTGTCAACAGAGTGCTGGACTAGTTGGTTGATAGAACAGCTAAAATTTATTGAACTTAAGGGTTTCTTATCTTCAGAAGACGAGTCCCTTTTTTTTTTGAATTCTTGTTAAAGAATTGAGCTTCTGGCCTGTGTTCAAATTCGATGTCAAATCTGGTGGATTAGAGTCAGAATCTCAGATTCTGCTGTTTCCGGCTACATTGCTTTACAACATCCCTTCCATGTGTGTAAATCAGGTCTTTTGCTGTGTTTCAGGGGGCAGGGGCTTTTGAAGTCGCAGCAAGACAATACTTAATCAATGAAGTAAAGAGAACGGTTCAGGGGGTATGAATTCTTATTCCTCGCCTTTTTTGCTGCAGATATACTGCAGCCCTTGCTTATTTTTTTTTGAAAAAATTTAATTGGGGTGTATGAACTCTGAACAGCGTGCCCAACTCGGAGTTGAAGCTTTTGCTGATGCTCTTCTTGTGGTGCCCAAGACACTTGCTGAAAATTCCGGACTGGACACCCAAGATGTGATCATTTCTCTCACGGTATATCTTTAGTGGCTGCTGTGAATTTTATGGGACAGTAAATTATTTTGCTTGTGAAGATAATTTCATTCAACTTTGTCTTGCCGGTGTTCAGGGAGAGCATGACAGGGGGAATGTAGTGGGGCTAAACCAGCACACGGGTGAACCTATTGACCCTCAAATGGAGGGTATTTTTGACAACTATTCTGTAAAGCGGCAAATCATAAACTCAGGGTATGTAGAATTTGGAGGTTCACCTCCTTCAAAGAACTGTTCTTTTTCTTATCTTTGCTGCATATGATATTCAAGTACATCAAGGAGACAGCTTCGATATGCAGCTTCTGATGTGTGTGTGTGCTTGTATATATGTAGTTTTATACAAAATCTACATGTAATAACGTTTCTTCTCTGAAGAAAAAACCGATTTCTACCATCTCAGTGACACTTCTACCTTCCCATGAAAAATAATGGCCGGCACCTTTTCCTGGCTTTTCATCAAATACCTGCTAGTATTAAAATATTTATTTTTTCCTCTCAGATGTTCTTTTGTCGATGTTTTCATCTTGTCACCATTTTGCTTTAATGTCTTGCAGCCCAGTAATTGCATCTCAGTTGCTACTGGTAGACGAAGTCATTCGTGCGGGGCGTAACATGCGGAAGCCAAATTAGAACTTTTGCTCTAAGTATGTCCGTGCATGCTTCCATCAGCCTGAGTGTAGAAAAAGATGGTTTTAGTTCCATAGAGGGTTCTTGTGCTATGGCCTCTGAAAGTTTTGTCAAGAACGAACCACCTTTGATGTTTCCAATGTCCGAACTTTGATTTCTCGAGACTCTCAGGCAGCATCTCTCTTACCAAACTTTGATATTTTGTTCTGTTTGAATGCACGCTGTATGGGCCTTTAGTTGTGTCCCGATTTTGCCCTCGCGGCCTTTGTTTTGCATGCTTTATTTGCTGTCTAGTTGTGAACTAGAGACTAATGTTATACATACCTCTTAAGCTGGCCTTTTGTTCAGCCCTTGTCATGCCAATTGTTAAGATTTATATTTATAATCCAGTCTGCTAGATCGAGGGCAGGGATATGTGGCGTGATTAAATAGGAATCGATGACTTCAGCAATGTACTAAAACAATCTATGTCCATTGGAAGGGCTCTAGATCTAATCCAGTTACTCGAGTTCGGCTTGGATTTGACTTAATTTTTGCTCCCTCAAGCTCGACCCATCTGAAAAATGAGCCAAATTTTTAGGCTCAGATTGAGCTCGTTCGACTGTCTGTCCTACCCATTGAAGACGGGAGCCTCATCAGCTGGGGGCCTATACTTTGGGAGCTAGTGGAGCCTAATAGCATAATTCCTATAATGCGTAGTCTTCAACAAGTCCGATATCTGAGGTTATTGGGTGGACTCGGCTCGTTTTTAGAGATCGTATCCGAGTCCTGCGTTTAAACCTTTCCAGAGAGCTTCACGGGGGGTGAAGCCTGTTATCAAGGACTGCAATTGCATGACTTGAAAATCAAACAGATCTTAGGTTTATAGCCGAGAACAGACTTGGGTGGAAATCCCAGGAATGCTATACTTATTATAAGCTTGAATTAGATGTTGATTAGCCAATCATATATTTTCTTACATAGTCCTACAACTAGGTTGATAATTGAACTGAACTATTTTGGCTTTACTTGAATAAAACTAACTCTAGCTTGACTCGTGTTGCATATGATTGAACAAATTTTGACTCATTTAAAAAACAAGCATCAAATGCTCTACTAGAGCTAACAAAATTTATCTTCTTTATATGTAAAATAATTAAACTATTCGAGTTAGACTCGTTTTGAGTTCGGCTCAGCCCAACTTTCACAATTTTTAGGCTCATTTAGAAAAACGAACTCAAGAGGCTTGGTTCAAACTCGAAAAACTGGACTCAATTATCAGTCTTGTCCGCAACTGCTTTTAATTTAGAGCGAAATTTGATAAACAAATTCTAAAAAACATGTAAAAATCCAACAGAAATATTTAGGGAGTTACAAATAGTCAATAGTCTAAAAATACCACCAAAATTCAAGATGTTTTGCCAATGGCAATCTAACTCCATCCCCAAAGAATTGGTGCTCTGCTTAATGTAGAGAAAGGTCGCAACTGGTAGCAAGTGTGTACTACTCAAGAAGAAGGACTTGAACTAAACTCTCAGAGATTCCTGCCCTTCTTGTTGAAGCATGTATTCTTTCTTCATTTCTTCCAAAACTGAGTCATTGGTGCTGCAAGAAAAAAGATAGCAATGTTATGCTATTCTGTCAAATAGGGTAATCTAACTAAATTGCAGCATTTCTTGCGCTTTTCGACCCTCCAAGTCAAATTTCTTACAACTTTTTAAGGAAATGGAACATTTTTTTCTTTATTCAATGTGAACCCATCCAGTTTTAAATTGCACCCGTATTGGTGGTTCAAAATTTCAGTTTCACCATGGATTTAGTCACAACCAAAGACAGAACAAAAGGAATGTGTAAAATTAGTCATATTTTGTGGCAATTGTCAACACTACACACCTGTGCCCAAAAGACTTGGAAACCCGCACCTACAACTTTGGCGGTGGCAGGCTATACCATCTAAGCTAATAGCAGGGTAGTAACTTGACTCTTCAGGTGATTTCACCCTTCTTTTAATCATTAAAAACTGCTATTTTTGCTACACCTGTTCTTCATCGACTTGATAAAAGCATGTTGCAAAGCAAAGCTTAAAAGCATATAAGGAAGCAGTAAGCTAGTATATGATTGCAAATATGATAGATTTTCAGCTTAATTCCAATTTCCTACACTGTAGCTAGCTTCACAACTCCAGGAAAACATGCCTATACCTAAACAAATTTGTAAAGAAACAAACAGGAGCAGAAACCAGATAGATAAGTATAATCAACTTACTACTGATGAAGGCACTCGTTTAATTCTTTAGCTTGTTTGCGACATTGCCAAACAACTGATAGTGTTCTTCCTACTGCACATTCAGCATATTTTGCAGTGTACTGATCACACGCTTTTAGAGCCTTCTCCTTCATTTTGCTGCGTAAAGCTGCAATTTGATGTATTACTGTTTCTATTTATGCATACACAGATCTTAAAAGAAATAAAATTGAGAATTAAAACTCAATCAGAATATGTGATACTCAAAAACTGAAAAACAGTCATCACATAAGAGACCAAATGCATAAGAATAATGTTTTTCAATGACTTAGACATCGGAGAGAAAGAAGCTTAAGAAATGAACTATTAGCCTCCATGATAAAGTGAAAGACTCTATAAAAATCAAAGTAAAGAAAGCCAACAAGGTAAATGATTATACATGACTATCAAAGGCATTAAAGGGTCACATCACATCAAAGACAATTCAAGTCCTTTCCAGATATTGCCAAGATTGATATGAACCAAACTCAAAAAATGAACAAATTAGATTTGCCTAGTCTAAACAGCCAGCAACGAAATGTCTAAAGCATCTTTGCACATTGTAAGCCACGTTGAACACAAAGAAGTAAAGCAATAGCACAAAAAAATCGCACATAAGTCATAGGAACAATAAAGTTAGAATTTGAGCACAAAGAAGATGATCCATAGAATTGTAGTTTCAGTTGCCCAATAAACCTCTAATGTTCACTTCCTTGACATCATATGATCACTCACAAAGATATTGCCTAAACCCTAACCATGAGCCATATTTGGGTGTATTGTCAAAGTAGAATAATTCACACCGTTTCTCCAATCAATAATCTAAAGAATGAGCAGAGATGATGAACCATGATATATTATAAAGATAACTTTGAGTCCATCATCTACCTCCTGAACATAGTAGAACATACTGTTGGGAACCACAACCCATTTTATTCTTCTCTTCTCTGTGGTTTGCTGGAATAAGTGTAATCCAGGAAGAAATTAACGCATACCAAAGCCATGGTGAAACTAGTGTAACAATGAGTCCTAAACAAGATCTCATTCCAAAACCTCTCCCGTTTTCCCCACAAGAAGAAGAATTCAGCAGTACTCTTCCAATGATAAATCACCCAACATTCATATTCCAGACCCAAACTCCACATATTCCACTTCAAATCTTTAAAGCCCACAGACCTGATTATGTTTTTATTCATATCCCAATAATCCAAGCAAAATGAATGACTAGACCAAGTCTATCTTTGCCATAATAGATACATACTTCAATACCCAAATGATATCAATCCCTTTGCACACTATATGGTCAAAGTTGAAAAGCTCTATTCAGTTAAATTAGCGTCTCAACCTGAAAACGGCCACTAACACTAAGTATCGTCGTGTTGCAAAGGATATAACACTACAATTAGCGCATAGAGAATGAAAGTCCACATGGAAAACATATACCAGTACATACATGTATTTCTTAGCATCATCCCCAGCTTAAATTCATATATTTGGCATAAATTTCCGACTGATTTTTTGTTGTGAATTAAAATAATGGTAGCTAGAAACATTACAGGCAAATGTGCAAAACTGATTGAGTAGTTTCTAATCTGCAAACCAAGTTCATATCATACCATAAAACGTTGATTTCTGTTTATATAACATGCACAGATGAAAGCTTCTAGTAGGGTTTAAGGTGAGGTTTAACGAACACTATACCTTCTTCGACTTTCTTCTTGACGTGATTTTCTCTGGCTTCTTGTACGTATCCCATGATGCTCTTCGCCTCCTGCGACCCCCACGACCTTACAAGGCTTCTCTGTAAATGGAACACTCGTAGATCGACCCAGCCAGTCTCAGTCACTTTGTTTTGATTGGAGCAACATTGGGAAATTTCTCGAGAATCCCAGATTTTGATACAGTGGTGTCTCACCTCGGGGGGAATTGAGTTCAGTACACTCATCTTCTGCTCTAGCCACTTGTCTACTGTAATATTACCATGTCAATGTCAAAATAAAAATAAAAATAAACAAATTACACAGCCATTCTAATTTATCTTAGTAGCCATAAGCCGTGCTTAAAACGCGATACAATATAAAATTTAAGTGTTCAAAAAATAATTTTATTATATGAAATTATTACATATTTTTTTTTAAAAAAATTACCCATTGTTTTTTTTAAAAAATTGATTTTTTTAAATACATGGCCTCAATAAAATGGGAGGTGTGATAGAAATGTATTGAGCCATGATATTTGAAAAAAAATTGTATTGAACCACAAATTAATCAAAATGAAATGATTTAATCAAAAAAAATTGCACTTTTATTCAATCTTGGAAGCGGAAGTCACATAACATTCATACCATCCCGCTCTAAATCGTTTGATATTTGATTTTGTTATTTCATTTTTTGTTATATTTTGTGATATTTAAAAAAGGATTTCATTTAATTAAAATAATTCTTAATGTTAAATAATTCATTTGATTCTTAAACATCTCACATAATATATTACAACCCAAAATTAAAAATCAATAATAATAATAATAAATAATTCATTTATGTCTAATACTAGCCTAATTTATATTTCAATTATTTCTAATACTAGCCTAATTTATATAATTAATTAATTTTAAGGCCTAACATGCCCCGTTCCAAAACCGTGCACCTGCCGCGCCTCACCAAACGGAAATTGACACAAGGGGGCCTTTGACAGTTACCGCCAGCGTGGCCCCATCCGTGTTCGAAGCTCATAAAACTATCCGCCAACACCCACCATCTGTCGCCTTCCCATTGGCCCAGTCCGTCCCTGCCTCAACTCTCACCATGATTTGACAACCCCCCTCTCTTTTCGGTCCACTTCGTCTTCACAAGAGAGAGAGAGAGAGAGAGAGAGAGAGAGAGGAACCAGTTCGCTGGATCAAAGTAGGTAAGCATCGATTCTCTTTACTCTTAGGATTAGGTGTTCGATCTTTTGGATTAACTGTTTGCTTTTTGTAGATCTGTGATACTTGATTGTGTATTTTACCTGTGGATTTGATTGTCATATAGTAAGGTTACTTTATTTGTGCTTCGATCTGCTTGATTTCAAGCTCTGATGTTATGTTTGGTCGCTAGAAATTCTATGAAAAAAAAATAAAAAATAAAAAATAAATTAACCTTCTGAATTATTAGATTTTGTTTTGCTTGTTTAGCTGGAAATTATTTTTCGAACAAAAGAAGGATAATGTTTCAATTTGTTTGAGGAAAACCTGAACAACATGTAGCCTTATGTTTGTAACTATTTGTATTATGCTTAGATTTCTCAGTACCCAAATAGAATGTTGGATCCTCGGTTGATTGCTGAGAAATTGAACAAAACGGGACCAATGACGATTTTTGTTCTTGGATGTTAAGTATTTGTGAATTGTGATCGTAGAGAATAAATCTTTTTATCAGGTCAAGCGTGTCTGTTTTATAAGATATTTGAGCAAACCTTAGAGAGGATTAGATCAGAACCAAGCTGGTGATTAGTTTATAAAATGGATGCAAGTTATAAGCTTTTTTAATAACCTGGTGCTTAAAATTTATATCTGTTTTTGGAAGAATAATAACATATACGAGCTGCCTCACAGGATTAGTTCATAACCATTTGCAAACTTTTTTCTAGATTGATGGCATTTTCTGATATTTGGTTTGGAGTATTTGTGTGTTTCACATTATTTTAATGATGAATGTGTTTAAAACTTGTGAAGATTTAGATAATAGTCGACTGTAACCAAGATGTCGCCTACTGAGACGTCGCGTGAGGATAATGTGTACATGGCCAAGCTGGCCGAACAGGCTGAACGATATGAGGAAATGGTTGAGTTCATGGAGAAAGTTGCAAAGACTCTGGATGTCGAGGAGCTGACAGTGGAGGAAAGAAACCTCCTCTCTGTTGCTTACAAGAATGTGATTGGTGCTAGGAGGGCTTCGTGGAGGATCATCTCTTCCATTGAGCAGAAGGAGGAGAGCCGTGGAAACGAGGACCATGTTAAACTCATTAAGGAGTATAGGGCTAAGATTGAGGCTGAGCTATGCAAGATCTGTGATGGGATTTTGAACCTTCTCGAGTCCCATCTTGTTCCCTCAGCTTCCTCTGCTGAGTCCAAGGTTTTTTACTTGAAGATGAAAGGTGATTACCATAGGTACCTGGCTGAGTTTAAGACTGGGACAGAGAGGAAGGAAGCAGCTGAGAGCACTTTGTTAGCTTACAAGTCTGCCCAGGTTGGTGGAATATTGTGCTACCTTGTGACTCGTTTTGCTAAATAAACCAATCTTCTGAGTTGTTTTTGTTTCCAATGGTATAGGATATTGCTTTGTCTGAACTGGCTCCCACTCACCCAATAAGGCTGGGACTTGCACTTAATTTCTCTGTGTTCTATTACGAAATCCTTAACTCACCTGATCGTGCCTGCAACCTTGCAAAACAGGTACTTTTATACTCATTGATTTATTTACTTGATTCAACTGTTTGGCTGTGGCCTGATAGATAATTTGTATTTGCTATTTGTCCATGAATGAAGTTGGATATCTTGGCCAACAATATTGTGAAAGCAAATTATAATATTGAATTTGGGTTCTCTCATCAAGTTGGGTTCTAGTAGCAGTCTTGTTTAGTCATGAATGGACCATTTACATGTGGATATCTGTTTATGTGTCTGTAGCCATCTTATGAAACAAATCCTCCTTTCAAGTAGCATCTGTAGAAGAATGATACGTCAGTAGTATTTGAATGATACTAATGGTATTATGGCATGAAATTAGACTATGCTGATACACATAGAAAACTTGTTTCGTTCTTTGGGACTGATGCAGAAGTCCATCTCTCTGCATATGTTGATCGAGGACATGTTGAATATTCCAGTTATGGGTCTATGCATATGATGGTGTTGCAGTTGCACTTCTAACTTTTGATGGTTATGATGGTTTGCTTTCTGTTAGCAGGAAGACCAAAAATGCTGGTCTACCTCTCCTGAGCCCTGGCATTATGATTTTATTTCTAATTTTCTCTCACTCTGTTGTCAAAACCATGTTTGTCTGGCAGGCTTTTGATGAAGCTATCTCTGAACTGGATACATTGGGTGAGGAATCATACAAGGACAGCACATTGATCATGCAACTCCTCCGAGACAACTTGACCCTGTGGACGTCTGATATTACGGTCTCTCTCTCTCTCTCTGTAGTTCAGTCTTGCTTTCTGTTTTGAACTCATGTCCATTGCTCTTGCACCCATTAATACAACTTGGTCTGATGTTAACCCTGTTTTGCCCAGAGTCGAGGCATGGAGTGGAATGATCTAATCTGAGCTTAGAAGTGTCATTTTAGACCTGAGCTAAACACTTAATTTCAAAAGAAACATGGTCACAATATCACCTTTCTCAATGCTAATTGACTTGTATGTATGATTTCACGATATCAGAGTTCTCAAATCCCAGCTGCTTGTTTAGCACATCTTTTAGCATGAGTCAAGTGTATGTTGGTGTAAACTCTGAAGAAATAAACCAACTTGGGGCCAGTGCATGTGGAATCAGTAAAAGTACTACAATTTTCAATCAAAAAAGAGGTTTTGAAAAAATGTAACTGTGCTGCCCAATCCTCATGTCCTTGTTCTCTACCTTATTAGCCCTTGAGTGGATGATTGTGCATGTCAACTGACTTGTGCTTTTGCTCATGTTGAACATCTTTCCTAATCTTCTTCCTTCATGGTGTTACTGTTTCTTGATCAGTGTCATGTGTAACAGGATGAAGCTGGGGATGAGATCAAGGAAGGGTCGAAACGTGAGTCAGGCGTGGGCCAATCGTCATGAGCTCATTGAATTACCTCTTTACTTCTGTTTGTGCCTTAATATATATTTCATTTGGGTAGTTGCAGTACGACTTGATGGACTTGAAGTACTTCGACTGCTACTTTGGTGCTCGGTGTTAGAATCTTATTTATTATTAGGTTGTTTTAGTGATGTTTGATGTTTATGTTGTTAGGGATGGTGGTTTTTTTTAGTATTGTTCGTCTGGGTATGACAGGTTGAGGTGATAGCTTTGGTCGTTTTGTTTCTTAATGCTATTGTTCTTTTCAAAAGTAGTTTGCTGTCATTGGGGTCGCCACGAATTGCCTTGCTCCAAAACTAATGTAGGGCAGAATTGGAAGGTGGCTAAGGAAAGATATAATACCGAAAACGGGGCTGTTTAAGGGTTGTTTAGGGGGCTGTGAACAGTTGACATGAACTGTAACATAAACAGTAATGTAAACAGTCTGTGAACAGTTGAGGGAGATAGTAAGTAAGAAGGAGAATTAAAAGATAGTTCTAAGTCTCACACCTAGGGGTTTTTTAACATCACACCAAAGAAAAGATTGTATCACATAATCTTAAAAGCTTAGAAAAGTTTTTGAAAATCTCATATATTCATCTATCATCCTTCAAGGTCTTGAATTTATATCAATATATATGACTTTAAGTTAGATACAATGAATGAATATGTGGATATATGCATAGAAAACTTGTGGTTAATGTAATTAAATGAATAAGACAAATGAACCACCGAGCGTTAGATTAGTTGGTGAGGGACTGTTCTAGTTTAACCAAGGTCTCGAGTTTGAGTTTTGGGAACGCAGCTGCGTTTGGTAGGGAGAGTTTTGTCGCCCTTGTGGTCTTATCTGGCTCGAATTTGGATTAGTTGGAGCCCAGTGTGGCTTTCAGATATCAGATGGTCTGATAAAAAAGAATAAGACAAATGAAAAGTCATGCAGACTTTTAGAAATCAGCCCATATCCGGTCAATATCTTAAGTGGGCCCAACATCATCTAACATACGTCCAATTAAGGTTTAGGCCTTAGAACCATCCAGCCCTCGTCTTTTATACACCTTTATTAGATGTCATTTTTCATCAACTCTCCCCGGCTTGAGAGAACTTGACCTTGGCGAGTTAAAAACATGAATTTTTTCATAAAGATCAAGGTTGAGGTGTTGAAATTGTTTGTCGGTAATCCATGTGTAATCTGAAAGTGGACACCCCTTCCATTTAACGAGATATTTTTTATAACCACCACTTCTAGTTGAAACAATCTGATGATCAACCACGTCTTCAATTTCATCCTTTAAATATGTGGCTTGTGATAGAGAAGTAACTGGATCAGCGTGTACACCATTGTCAGTGGGTCTAAGGTATTTAGTAAGGTCCTTAATATTGAAGACATTACTGATGCCAATATCTTCAGGTAAGTCAAGAACATAAGCATTGGAGTAAATTTCTTAAGAATCTTAATTGAATCAGTACTCTTTAAATGAAACTTCTTATAAGCACCTTTAGGATACTGCTCAGGCCTTACTCGGACCATAACCATGTCTCCTTTCTCGAATTCAGCAAACCTTCTCCTTAAGTCAGCATGTCGTTTATAGCTCTCAATGCTTATGACAGTCTTTCATCGAACTTCAACATGTATATCAGAAATATGCTTGCTAAAGGTTTAAGCTTCAGCACTTGGACGAGCCTCGATAGGTAACAGAACCAAATCATTTGGCTTTCTAGGAAGCAAATCTATAAAAATGTCAAATGGGCTGCGACCTGTAGATCTATTGACCGAGCTATTATATGCCAATTCAGCCATAGGAAGTACCTGATCTCGACTACTAACATGATCCTCGGTAAGGCAGTGAAGTAGGTCTCCCAAACTGCAGTTGACAACCTTCGTTTGACCATCAGTTTGCGGGTGGAAAGCAGAAGAGAAATTTAGCCTTGTATGCAACAACTTCCATAAAGTGCGCCAAAAGTAACTTACGAACTTCACATCATGATCAGATACAATAGTTCGAGGTAGTTCGTGAAGACGAACAACTTTTTTAAAGAAAAGCTTAGCAATGTGAACAATATCAAATGTCTTTGAACAAGGAATAAAGTGAGCTATTTTTTAGAAGCGATCCACAACCACATAAATGGAGTCGTGACCTCAAAGGGTTCTGGGCAATCAAAGGATAAAATTCATACTTAAATCCTGTCATGACTCGTGTAGCACATGTAGTGGGGGTGTATAAGCCAGTGTTCTTCTTTCTTCCTTTTGAAAGTTGGCAAGTTCGACACTGCGAAACTACCTTGGCTACATCCCGCTTCAGCTTTGGCCAATAAAAACGATCTTCAGTCCTTGTAATTGTTTTATCTCTTTCAAAATGACTTGTTGCTCCTCTAGAATGTAATTCCCAAATCACTTGTTCACGAAGAGAAGTGTTGGGTAAGCAAAGCCGGGTTCCCTTGAAGAGGTAGCCGTCATGTAAGGAGAAATCGTCATATCCTCCTTGTTGTCCAGTCAATAACTTAGCATGTATAACTCTGTATTCCTTGCAAGAAGGATAGTCCCCTTTGAGCAAATCAAAAGCCACAACTTGTATAGCCATGGAAGAAAGAACATACACCACTTGGCTAAGTGTATCAGCTGCCTTATTCTCATAACCAGCCTTATGTTTGATAACAAAATAGTATTCTTGCATAAATGAAACCCATTTACCATGACGATGATTTAATTTCTTTTGGGAGTTAATGTATTTGAGTGCTTCATGGTTAGAATATAACACAAACTCTTTAAAAAGAAGATAGTGGCGCCAATACTAAAGTGCTTGTATTATTACATAGAACTCCTTGTCATAATTAGAGTACGTTTGTTTGGCTTCGTTGATCTTTTCACTGAAGTAAGCAACCGGGTGCCCTTCTTGAGTAAGCACACCTCCAATCCCAACATGGGATGCATCGCAAGCCACCTCAGACACCTTTGAGAAATCAAGAAAGTGTAGTACATAAGCTTTAATCATCATTTTCTTTATTTCTTCAAAGGCCTTTGTTGCTGCTTTGGTCCAAACAAACTGTCCTACCTTCATACAGTTGATTATAGGTGTCATAACTATGTTGAAATTCCTGATAAAATGATGATAAAAAGTCACAACCTCCGAAAACTTCGTACTTTATGCAAGGAAGTAGGAATCGGCCAATCTAGACTAACTTTCATTTTGCTTGGATCAACCTCCACTCTTTTAGATGAAACAACAAAACCCAAAAACAGAACATTTGGGCTTATGAAAGAACACTTCTTTAAATTCATGTAGAGTTTCTCGTGGCGGAGAGCCCTCAAAACTTGTTAAAGATGAAAGATGTGTTCTTCCTTGGTCTTACTCTATATTAGAATATCATCAAAGTAGACAACTAGAAATTGATCAATAAATGGCTACAATACCTATGTCATAAAGCGTATGAAGGTATTAGGGGCATTTGTAAGACCGAATGGCATGACTAGCCATTCATAGAGGTCAACCCTTGTCTTGAAAGTAGTCTTCCATTTATCTTCTAGTCTTATGCGTATTTGGTGGTATCCACTTTTTAGATCTATCTTCAAAAATATGCAAGAACCAACCAACATATCCAACATATCATCAAGCCTTGGAATGGGGAATCGGTATTTGATTGTGATCTTGTTTATAGCATGACTGTCAACACATATGCGCCAACTGCCATCTTTCTTTGGCGTGAGCAATGCGAGGACAACACAAAGGCTTAAACTTTCACGAATAAATCCCTTGGACAGTAACTCATCTACTTTCCTTTTAAGCTCTACATATTCACTTGGATTCATGCGATAGGCTGAAAGATTAGACAGTTGTGACCCTAGGACGAGGTCTATTGCATGTTGGACATTGCACATTGGAGGAAGTTCATCTGGTAGCTCTTTGGGTGCAACATCAAAGAAGTGAGATAACAGCCCAGTCACCTTCGGTGGTATTTCAGTGGATAAAACAACTTCTATTTTTGATAATTTTTTCATCATCACAACATATATGACCCCCGATTCCATGCTCTCGTTGAAAGCGCTTCTTTGTGAGAACATGAAAGGACTTTGGCCTAACATCAGCATCATCCTTCGGTTTTTTTTCTTTGAATTTCTCCATTTCAGCTATAGTCAATGACTTCAAAACAATCTCTTTGTTGTTAAATGAGAAACAATATGTATTTTGTTTCCCACAGTGATGTACATCTTTATCATAAAGCCAAGGCCTTCCAAGGAGGATGTGAGTAACTTTCATAGGAATCACATCACACCAAATAGAATCACAGTAGGAACCGTAAGAAATAGAGATAAGACACCGTTGAGTTACCGGAATAGAAGGGCTGTCAATCCAAGCTACCTTATATGGTTGGGGATGTGGTTGAATGGGGAGCTTGAGACGCTCAACCGTGGATGATGATACAATATTCATGCAATTGTCACCATCAATAATAAGCTTACAGGCTTGATCTCCACAATAACCAGCATTTGGAAAATAGAAGTGCGCCTCCAATCTTCCTTCTCAACTTTAGGGGTTACAAGGATACGCCTAACAACCGAAATCAATGAAGTGTCAGTCTTTTCATCTTCTAAATCATCATAATTGAAGGCCTCAACATCAAACGATTCCTCCTCATCCTCATGGTGTTGTTGGTCAGGTTCCTCATTATGCTCCATTCTCATATGTAAGTTTCTCTTTGGGCATTGAAACGCCATGTGACTTGTCTCCCCACATTTAAAACACTTGTTTTCCTTTCATCCCTATTTGTTGGTTGGATGAGCTTTGCCTTTTGGGTCAGCCATGTTTTGAGAAGATGGCTTAGAACTATTGGTCTAAAAGTTACTTGCATCATTGTACTTCTTTGATATTGTCTCCCCAGCTTGAGACCCAAACTTTCTCGTAATTGGGTACTCAAAATACTCTTCCATATCCAAAGTAACCTGGAAAGCATGTTCAAGACTGTACAAGGGTTGACGAAACAACTCCTTCCTTATATTTGGCCCAAAACCCATCTTGAATCGTGCAAAAGTTTAACTTGGATATTCCACCACTTGACTCTTTGTTTTAAGTTCATTAAATTTCTACATATATGCGGCCCCGACACGCTATTTTTCTTTAATTCCATGAGTTGTTCACACAATTTATCATGGTAATTTGCTGGCATGTACTTCTCCTGAAGTTTAGCTTTCATCTCTTCCTATGTTCTGATTGGTGGTTGTCACAATCACCTAATATCACCTTCAACGCCTATCCACAAAATTTTTGCTAATCTTACAAACTTCATTTTAGCAAATCTCACTCGTCGATCGTCAGTCATATCAAACCAATTAAAGTATTCCTCGATGGAAGCAAGCCAATCAGAAAATAAAGTAGGATTAACTTTACCTTCAAAGTTTGGAACCTCCATTTTGACATTCTTTGTGATATCTCTGGCCGTATCACATGTCTCATACCGTCCTCTTTCTAGCACTTCTCTAGCCCATTCTGACATGGGAGATTGTGGTATCCCGACCAATAATTTACGTATTGGAGGAGGATTCGGGACTTTCACGTCTGCTACTCTTTCATTCTCCACATGACCCTCGATAGCATTTTTCCTTGCTCATGAGCCGTTGCATTGTTGAGTGGTTTAACAATTCTAGTCTCCAAGTTGGTCATTCGGATGCTTATACCATTCAGCTGTTCCGTAATCACAAATAACATTTCATCTCGCTGATTATTTGTCAATTTCCCTCTAAAAGGCCTGCTTGATTGTGTAGTCATGGAACTACCCTGCTCTGACCAAGAGTGATTTAGGTCAAAATTGGAAGGCGGCTAAAGAAAGAGGAAATATTGAAAATATGGGCTGTTTAAGGGTTGTTTAGGGGGTTGTGAATAGGGGTGTTCACCTTACCCTACGAGTAAGAAATATGATCTTCCGTCTTCCTATCCAATACTTTGCGGAATAATTTTTTCTTGGCTTATCCTACCCGATCAAGTGTGGTATTTCTACCAGACTTTCGACCAAATTAATCAAATAAGAAGTTGGGTAGAAAATCGGATTAACACTTTTGTAATTATTAATTTTTGGATATTTTAACAATTTAATTAAATAACATGCTTCAATTTATCAATATAATAAACCAATAATACTGAAATCTAAAATAATTACAACAACAATTACAATAAAACACAAGAAAACATAAACATTAATTTATCATAATTGTTGCACAAATACAATAACAATTATTTTAAGTTTAAACCATATGGTTAGCGAATTAGAGTTTTTAGTTTATATATATATATATATATATATATATATATATATA
>CM042190.1:28643239-28657871 GCA_023539305.1 Ilex asprella
CCCCGTGTTTTAAATGACCTGTTTTCATAAGCATGCAAAAGAACATATCATCTAACTGAACTTTGAGTATAGGGTACTACCTACATTCATACAATTGACCATCATCCCTCATTGTGACGTTTGAGCTAAACCTTCATGAATCATGAGTTCCACCCTCGTCATTCGTATTTGGCTTGTGGGTTTGCTAGAAAACTAGGCTCATATGACTTGGGGAAAGGTCTTGAAGTGCAATTGTCAAACTGCCCACCTGCAAGCCCAAACTTGGTGCCACCAGCAATCCCTCACGAGAAGTTAATTTTAGTCGTGAGAGATTTTTTTTTCATAAATATTCTAATTTTGAAGTGTGACTTGTATTTTATCAGACCAGAGAAAAATCTAATCAAGATATGCACAAGTTGACCTAAACACGTTAACCGTTAAACCAAAAAAACAAAACTGCCCAAAAAACAAAACTGTCCATCACTACCAGCAAGCCCAAACTTGGTGCCACTTTTTCCTTCCTCTCTCTCTCGACTTTCACAGCCTCAGTGGGAATATAAGTCCCATCGAGTTTTGATAATAACTTTAGGTTGAATGTCCCCATTACACATGGCTCATAGAAGCTTAACATGGGTAGTCAATTCTTACCCTAAAAAATCCAAACACTTACGTCTCAACCTGGTTTCATGATTTAGACATCGAGTGACCAATTTTGAAGAAAAAAGATATACTCTAGGGCGAGGGGACGGTGGTGGTGCCTTTTTTTGTTCCCCTGGATGTGGGTGGAGTTTTTTTCTTTTTTTCCTTGCCTTCTTTGTGAGACAAAAATGCAAAATAGAGTAAACAGTTGTCTCAAATATGAATAACAAACCAAATCAATGTGGTGTGACTATTCCCAAAAATAACCAAGCAGTTCAAAAGTCTCAGCATGTTCCAATGCTAGGTTTTAGGGTACACTGTCATTCCCTAGAGCATCCATGTTCCCAATTTCCTTGAAAAAAAAAAAAAAGATTCCTAGCTTAACATGCACATCTCAATCCATGTCCTCCCTCTCCCATCCCTTTTGACTGATTCTGTCAACAATTCCCATTCCTATTCCCATTCCCATTCCCATTCCCTTCTTTGCATGAATAACATGGGTACTTAGTCATTAGCACATGACGATTCTTTCTCCTCTTTCCGTCTTTGATGACATTTTTTTTTATCTCTCTCTGTTTTTAAACCCAAATCTTTCATATGAATCTTCTTTTCAGAAGAAAAGTAACTTGTTTGGGTCTTTTACTAGAGCAAAAGCACCGACTTAGTAATCTTTGCCATTAGATTACAACACTCTATTTCAATGGAATATATCCCACAACTGATACAAGAACAACATCCTTTCAACTGATTCTAACTACCAGGTGTTTTTATAGCTAGGTATTTTAGCCCTTTAGGTTATGGCCCATTTTCACCGAAAGGTTATCTTCCCACGGGAATCTTCCGACCTACTTCATTATCTCAAAATTATTTTTGGTATGATATTTTTTTGGTTAAATATACATTTAATCTCTAAAATATGCGTTTAATGTCTATTTGGTCTCTAATTTTCTAATTGTATCTATTTGGTCTTTAAGATTTCTAATTTACATCTATGTGTTCCAATTCCTAACGTTTTTTTTGTCCAATATAACATGAATGGTGGAATTTTTTTTTATAACAACAAATAAATTAAATGAGAATTTCAGTATGAAACGTAAATTTTTCAATACCATAGTCGTGTCGGTAACTCTTAATCCAACATGGGTGGGCGCCATGTTCTAAAGGAAACATGGAAGACTTTGAGGTCCCTATAAATGGGAGAAAGAGCATGAATCTTTTTTTTTTTCCCTGCTGATAAGCAAACTTTTCCAAAGATGACAGCAATATGAAAGCGAAATGGGTGTTCAAAGTTTTTTAGTACAGTAAACGGCTGCTAGATCCTTTGGTGGATACGTTTTTGTTTTTGGTCTATTGAGATTTCCTAGCCTTTCGGCCGACTACTCACCTATGCAGCATATTCCACAAAAGATAACACTCGGGATAAGTCATTTATGGTCTAATCTCATAAAATTATAAAAATTCAAATTTAAGATATTTGAATTATAACTCGTCCTCGTTACCAAGTTATGGGATGACGCGAAGCCTTCCCTGATTAAGAGTCTCTTAATATTGGTAAATACCTCATATTTGGCTTAGAACTGCCTTGGTGCTTTACCTGTTAGTTAGTTAATGCCGCTTTAATTCAGTCATTAACCGTTACTTTCAAAAGCAAAGAAAAATAATTCTTAAAAAAAGGAAGACTATTGACGAGGTAAACGTGAAAGATGTGGTTAGTAAGTCTCTGCATGTCCACCTCCAATTAGCAATTGGTTTGACAGATAAAAGTAGTAGTAGTTTTGGTACTTCAATTGAGGAAGAGTTGGACCCGTCACTTTGTTTGAATCACCGACAGTTCGAGCAACTTTGTGGGTTATTTTTGGAATCCATTTTCAACTTATGTCCGATTTTTCTAATTCAATCTTTTTTTTTCATAAGGGAAAAATGTAAAATTTATAATATAAAACAAAGTAGACTCCAGTAGGTTCATCCCACGGTCTTAAAATAGATTTATTTAACGGCCACCAATATTTCTCTTAAAATATTCATATTCATTGTCTAATGGATTGGATTATATACAAATTTAATTTTTGGTATTGTAATTCAACTAAGCTAAATGTTGGATGCGTAAAAGTTAATTAAAAACTTAAAATCTCAGGGTAAATATTGTATAATAAGTTTGTTTGGAACTGGTTTTTGTAAGTGAAAAGTTACGGTTGAAAAGTTTCCTAAAAAATCCACTAAAACCGTTTGATGTGTAATTAAAAAGTTGAAAAAGTTCGAAGAGTAACTTTCTAGTTATTTTGTGTCAAAATAAAAAAAAAATTATTACATATATGTATAGATTATGTATAATAATTTTCAAAATTTTTTATGAAAATAATAAATTTTAAAAATTATGTGAGACTTACATAAAAACTTCAAAAAATAAAAAGAAAAACTAATAAAATCAACTTCTGAATCAACCTAAATAAGTCTTTTTAAGTCAAAAAAACTGTTGTATAAGTTGATAAAAAAGTCAAGGTCCAAACGGACATAATTTATTTTATTCCAAATTCCTTAAAAATTACCTATTTAAGTTAACTCCAAATAAGTCCGATGTTAATAAATTACAAAACTAGTGGGCAAAGTGCACGTGAATTAAAGTAATACATAAGGTGGTTGCTTCTATTCTATGTAAGTTTACTATATTAGATATTGCGTGAAACCTTATGTGATTAGAGTCAATGTGCAATAGAACTTTACGGGCATAATTATATAGAATTTGTGTCACTACTCTTGCAAGAAAATCAATTTTAAACATCCATTCAAGCCCAAGCATCATGAATCAACACTACTGTATAGAATCAAGATATTGTAAATTAGTTCCAATTCCCACTAATCTATGCAACTAATTATGCGGTCAATGCCACTCCAAGTCAAAGGGCACCTCATTGCACCCAAAGGCCACTATCAATAGATCTTTTTTTTTTATTTAATGGTTATCCGCACTTTAACAAATCTTTTTTTTTTCGTTTGGTCAAATGCATATCATCTACGTCAAGACTAGGATATTCATGAAAGATAAATTCCTCATAACTTGGATTCAAGAGATTGCAAAACTCATCCTTGAGTTACCGTTGAAGTTTAACGATAGATTCCACAAACCCATAATTTATCAGTGTTTCCATATACCATTTGTTCCACTTATAAATATAATAGAGTTCTGAACTTCTGATATGGCATTAAAAATTTATTTTTGGTACCGCATTTTTTTATTTTTGAAGGATTACTTTGGTCCCTCATATTTTTAATTTTTGTCAATTTGTTCTGTATTAATTATGCAAATTTAGTTTGTCAAGTTTTCAAAGAATGCCGCTCAAATATAGTCACACGCTAGTCAATTTAAACTGTTATTTTCAACTAAAGTATCGTGACGCAAAATGAAAACTTAAAGAATAAAAATGACTAAATTGAAAAAAATAAAAGACTAAAATTACACAAAGCATCCTGTATTTTACTCTCTCTCTTTATATAGTACAAGAACAAGAAAATGTGGTGGGGGGATAGGGCTTAATTGGGGAAAAGGGTGAAAAGATAACATGGGGGGAATGGCCAGCATGCAGAAATTCAGCTCTACATTTATCAACCTCTTTTAAACTTGCCTGTATAGGGAAGGGAACCGCTTACATGCAGTCTCAAAGTGTATCTGCACAACAAACCACATACAGCACACATAGTCAGTAATCATTTATCGGTGCATGTGGCCTTGTTATTCTAAGCCATAAAGGGTCCTCTATTGTCGCACCCCTTAACCCGGATCACATAGGATGGACGGCGAATCAGTCGTCAAAGTCTTAATCAATTAATTTTGTACATAATAAATACAAAATACAACGAAAGATAAATGATAACGTGATTAATTTCACTGACCTAATGAATACCAGATGAATAAGCTAAACATTACCAACATCATTACTAAATCCATGTAAAACCATAATTAAACTATAAAGTTTACAACTCTAAACATAAGCAATATTGTTCCCAAAACAATTAAACATTTATCTCCAAACTATAAATTTGTCTATTTGTAGACTTATTCTTCATCCTGATCATCACATGAAAAATGTTAAATGTTTGTATGAGAACAATGACTAGTGAATAGCAACCACCTCTAATGAGGTGTAGAAATAAATTCCACAGTTTATATACAAAAATAAACTTTGATACATATATAAGAACAAATTGTACTCCAACCCCTCTCATATAATCATTTAAACAAAATAATCTCATGATCACAAATAAATTTATAAATGAAAAAACATTTATAACCCAAAACACTACTCATTTTCACAAATAACTTTATTAATTAAAAAATACTTATTATCCAAAACACTCACACACACATTTAGTTCCAAATATGTTTGTCAAATCATATTTGTTACCTCTAGTCTGGTAACTGATCCAGTCTCTTGTTACCATTAGTCTGGTAACTGACCCAGTCTCTTGTTATCACTAGTTTGATAACTAACTCAATCTCTTGTCATCACTAGCTTGATGATTAATCCCGTCTCTTGTTACCACTAACTTAGTAACTAACACAGTCTCTTGTCATCACTAGTTTGATGACTGACCCTATCTATTAAAACATGATTTTCACGCATACCAAAACTATCGTTTTAGTCCCAACGTACACAAAATTTCTCTTTTATCACAAAAACAATGACATAAAATATATTTATATATATACAAAAAATTTGACTTATCCAACAATATTACCCTATTTAAACCACATATATTAGAGTCGTCTCTTTAGAGTAAGACTTTTATTAGAGACATATTAGTCTTTTTTCTAATTATTTTTATCATTTTATATATATATATACACTCATTAGTGGCCATTACTCTAAAATAAAATAATAATATATTTTTTTTGCGTTATTAAATCTATGACTCCAAAGTAAAGAATCAACTAAAACTAAAGGCCCTTTTTGTCAGAGTGATAGCAATTTTCTTCTGGTTTCTGTAACTGTTTTTCCAAAAATGAAGTGGTACCGAGTACGAATGAAGACAGAAGTAAATCCCCATCAATTAATACATGTTATGAACGACGTTGATACTCTTACCAAAACTTTTATTAAATTTTACTTACGAATATCAATATAGAGTATTGGGTCAACGGATTCCATTTAATTTTTCCAATATGAGCCATTGATTATATGTATTTATTTGGTAAACAATATTTGAAAATGATTTTAAAGAAATACAAAAAAAAAACTAATACAGAAGTAGAAATTAAGACATATGCCATAAAGGTAAATAATTTGGTAAGTATATCTTTATACTGTTGTGAATGTGAACAATTAAGAGTAAAGCATACGAGGTTTATGTGATTCAGGGTAAATTCTATCTATGTCAATAAAAATTATTTTTTACGAGCAACAAAAAAAAAACAAAAATCGTTTTTCCACTATATCAGAATCGTAATAGAATTACAACTATTTGTAAACATCATTTAATAAATCTAAATTTGGTTCAACTAAAAACCTAGTTCCAATAAATCTAATACACTCAATTATGATAACTTATATACTAGATTTATATTAGAAATCCCTACACTACACTCCAATTTGTTGCATTGCGTTACGTTCTAGCGCACGAAACCTTGTCTTTTGTGGCTAGTAAATATGAGTCACTATTTTTTTAATAATATAGTCTCTATCATTTTCTCTTAATAGTAGACTCATATTTTAGATTGCTGAGAAATTCACTCATATATTATACACAAGTGCCAGTTGAAATCAGAATGGATAAAATATAACTGAAATAAATGTAAAAAAACTATACTAAAAAGTATCTAAGTCAGGAGTAAATATTGAATACAACGGTGATACCATATCACAATTGATGACATGGCATCACCAACAAATAATAAAACCCTAAATGGAAAAGTGAATCCCACTTGAAGTTAGATGGCAAGATGGTGGAACGTTATTTGTTTACATGGCAGGTTAGTTATTAATTTTTGTGGGGTCTATATGCTTATTTGTTTTAGTATTATTAGTTAGTGATATCACATCATCTTGTCACATGGTATCACCGTTGTAATGAATATTTTTTCCTAAATCAGAGTGACGACTGTACATGTCATTAGTTTGGAGAGAGAGAGAGTCCAGAAAAGAACCTTCCAAATTTCACTTTACAGGACGAGGTAGTTACGATAAACTAAGGCAAGAGATTAGGATGACAAGTCATTTAGTTAAGAAATAAGTGGTTTCATGAGGCCTAATTATTACTGTGGAGAAATTAATGTCGGGGCACTTTATGGCATCTCATTTATTTAACTGGTGAATTTTGGTCTTCCCAAAGTAGAATATGGTCAAACTATTTAAGGTTGCTATTAACCCTTTGTGTAACACTAGATGCCACCCACTCCACTTGTACCCATTCTTGTTATTATTATTATTTTTTGTTTTAATTTATACGGAATTATTTAATTTACATGTTCTTTAAATTTATATTTTTAATTGAATTTCGGATTAATTCATGCACTCATGGACATTGGAATTGTTAATTTGTTATTTGAACCAATTTGAACTTCGAATTCACACCCCAATTAATTTTACTTTTAATGCAATTAGTTTTGAGCATCAATCCATCCAACCTTCCTATTTTTGAACGAATAACACTATGTATCCCAAATTTTTATTCCAAATCTCTATCTCAAATGAAGGGGGACCATTGGATGAATGAGTCTCAACAACTTTTTTAAATGAGACCCACTGATCTGATGGTCTTCCTTTATTTGGAATGAAAATTTGGGATAGAAATTTGAGATATATAACATTGTTATTTTTGAACATACTAATGAGAATCAATTAGTACCCTTTGTACAACGAGTAATGCTAGATGAAGTCTATTTTTTAAGTATAATTTTTAAGTTTATGTAGTATTGCTCTTGTACAATGGCTCATGGTACATGGTCCACAATACCATATTGTATTTTTACAAGGTTGCCAATCTTTTTTTAGTGCTCATGTCACTTTCAAAATTCATGACTTCCTAGCATTATAAATTTGGCCTTCCTAAGGTCACCAAATCATCATCATCATCTCTCTCTCTCTCTAGTGTTTGTATGTGTGAGGACTGTGTTTTTACAGTACATTCTTTGATGACCACGATGGCCATGGGGTTGGTGTTGGCTCTATTGCTTATATGTCTCTATTTGCTCGTTAAAGTTGCCTATGAAACTGTATCATGTTACTGGCTAACACCAACACGCATCAAGAAAATCATGGAAAAGCAAGGAGTGCGTGGCCCAAAGCCTCGGTTTCTAGTTGGGAACATCTTGGACATGGCCTCTCTGGTTGCCAAATCCACCTCCAAGGACATGGACTCTATCAACCACGACATCGTCGCCCGCCTTCTCCCACATTTCGTCACCTGGTCTAAACAATACGGTACCGTCTTACGATCTTACATAAATATGATGACACGTGATGTACGCCGAGTATCCAATTTTTTCGATCAATGAAACCATTTTCACCGAGAAAAAATAATATACCTTTATGCCTCACACTTGTCTAATATATTGGCCATGGCAGGGAAAAGATTTGTGTATTGGAATGGGATTGAACCAAGGATGTGCTTGACGGAGACTGATTTGATCAAAGAGCTTTTATCAAGGCACAGTGCTGTGTCTGGTAAGTCATGGCTGCAACAAGAAGGTTCAAAGCATTTCATCGGCCGAGGTTTATTAATGGCGAATGGAAATGATTGGTACCATCAGCGACACATCGTTGCACCGGTGTTCATGGGAGACAAACTCAAGGTTATTTGCTTTGAACATAATAGAATTTATTGCCAAAAGTCCACTTCTAATCATTTACAACTTTTCGTGTTGGTTTCATTTGGGTCTGACAAGTTTTACGCTGACAATCTATTACCTAAACACAACCATCCTCAAAATATATAGTCATGAAGCACTTGTCATTGCGTTTTGTGTACAAAAACTTATTCAAAATGATTGGAATTTTGGTTTTTTCTTTCCATAGAGTTATGCGGGGTACATGGTGGAATGCACTAAGCAGATGCTCCAATCACTACAAAATGCAGTGGAGATCGGTCAAACCGAGTTCGAAATCGGAGAGTACATGTCTCGCCTCACTGCTGATATAATTTCTTGGACAGAGTTTGATAGTAGCTACGAGAAGGGGAAACAGATATTCCATTTACTAACAGTTTTGCAGCAACTTTGTGCACAAGCCAGCCGGCACTTGTGCTTCCCTGGAAGCCGGTGAGTCCTCAATTTTCTCAATCCGAATCCTTTTAGGTGTATAAGTTTTCTTTTTTCTGAAACAGATTCTATCTTTTAAACTTTTTTTCTTGTGTCCATCGCTGCCAAGATAGGTTGGCAAAAAGAAAATATTAGAAAATATTTACACTACTTTTAAAAGTTCACTAGCGACTCTATTTCCAAGTAGTATCATTAATGCACACTTTAATCTAAGAGGGACCCGACGGTTCGAGTCGCTAAAATTGCCTCAAGTATAGCTGCTTACCCAGATCCTACAGGGACAAAAATTTCATATACTAAATTGTAAATTTGTATCTCAAATGAAAGTTTTATTAAATCAGTGGGTCTCATTTAAAAAAATTGATGAGACCCACTTATCCAATGATCACTTTCATTTGAAATACAAATTTGAGTAAATTTGGTTTACATAGTATTTCTTTTTTTATTATTGGGTACACCATCAAATATTAGACTAATGGAGTTTACTATCTATTTTGTTTGCAGCTTTTTGCCTAGTAAATATAATAGGGACATTAAAGCATTGAAGATGGAGGTAGAGAGGCTATTAATGGAGATAATACAGAGTCGAAAGGATGGTGTAGAGATTGGCCGAAGCAGTTCATATGGAAATGATTTACTTGGTATGCTGCTGAATGAAATGCAAAGGAAGAGAGGCAATGGCTTTAGCTTAAACCTACAGCTGATCATGGATGAATGCAAAACTTTCTTCTTTGCTGGACATGACACCACTGCTCTCTTACTAACATGGACTGTCATGCTCCTTGCAAGCAATCCCACTTGGCAAGACAAAGTTCGAGCTGAGGTGAATCGAGTCTGCACTGGTGGTTCTCCCTCTGGTGAACACCTCTCAAAACTCACTTTGGTAAGCCCAAAAATTTATCGTTTATGACGTTTTTTGGGGTAAGACTGTGGTACCGTATCGAAAGGCACAATGTTTAAGGGTTATCCTATGACTTTAGAGGGTCAATTTATGACCGAAAAGATATTTCTAGAAGTTGTAGACCAACTTTTTTTTTTGTGGTTCATGATTTGAGTAGAGGCAAGAGAACTGCTTGTGAAAAGTTCCTTTCAGAAGTTTCCACCCTTCTGATTCTTCTATTAATTCCTTTTGTTTTTATCGCATATTTTGAATTTGAAATTGTTATGAATAATTTTCCACACTTCATACAAACGCAAGGTGTTGAATAAGTACGTTCATTGAAAATTCTTGCCATTAGAATATATTTTGACTTCTCGAGCATGGTTGGCGGACTTGTCGTTGATTCTGATGATGCAAATCTCCAACAATCTTCAGTCACCTAATAGAAAATTGAGAAAGAAAAAAAACATGAGGTTTCTTTATAACAGCCTTGCTGTAACGAATATTAGTTAGAATCTTTGTAAGCACGTGTGGGATTAAAAAGAATCAGATATGTGCCGTCTAATTCTTATGTGCAAAAAAATTATTCGGTATTTAGTTTATATGCGTCATATATTTAATGTTTGGTACGCTTCCATCACTGGGGGGCCTAAAAAAAAAAATTCAGATATGTGCAGTCTAATTCTTGCAGAAAAATTGTTTTCGCGATTTGTCCGTAAATTTATTTTGTATGTCGTATAATGTCTGGTGAATTTCTTTTCTTCATTTAGATGAAGTGTTTGATTATTTTCTGCAGTTGAACATGGTGATCAATGAATCACTCAGGCTTTATCCCCCAGCTTCTGTTCTTCCCCGGATGGCGTTCGAAGATATCGAGCTAGGTGACCTCCATATTCCAAAGGGTTTATCAATATGGATCCCAGTGCTTGCCATACATCACAGTGAAGAAATATGGGGTAAGGATGTGAATGAGTTTAACCCCGATCGGTTCGCCTCCAAATCTTTCTCCCCTGGCCGCCATTTTCTCCCTTTCGCCGCTGGTCCAAGGAACTGTGTTGGCCAGTCTTTTGCCTTGATGGAAGCTAAAATCATTTTAGCCATGTTAATATCTAAATTTAGCTTCAGTATTTCAGAGAACTATCGACATGCCCCAGTAATTGTTCTCACAATAAAACCCAAGTATGGGGTTCAAATCTGCTTGAAGCCCTTGAATCCATGAGAGATTCTGGTTGAGATTGAGTTTTGTTTTTGTTATTTTTCAAGAGAGAGAGAGAGAGAGCTCTGAAGTAGACTTGTTTTTTTTTTTTTGAATATTATTGTGAAGAGAGAAACTTTGAAAAATGCTTGTACAGATGCTTGCAAGGATTAAAGAAAAAGATGTGTAACGAAAATAGTTAATTATACTTTTCCCCCTCATATTGTGAGGTTTATGTCAATTTACGCGTCAACTATCATATTTCTTATATTGCACATTGAATTATGGTTCTTAATTTCACGTTGCTTGCGTTTTGGGTAATGTGAAAAATTCAAACCGACCTAAACTTCAAAAATTAGGGGGATAAAGTATAATTAACCCTCACTAAAATGAGAAGCTGCAGAGACTGAGATTTTGCTTTAGGGGTTATTATCAATGGGTTAGAAAGTTGTTTTAGGGATTGGTAATAGAATTTAAACAAAAGAGAGGAATGATTAAAGGGGTCCTCTGGATAAGCCTGAAATGCCCACAGAAAATACTAAAGAAAATCACATCAAGAAGTGATGGGTACAAAGGTTTTCTTCTTTAGTTTTGATGCTCCATGACACTTTCAACGATGGTTTTTCTCAATTGATTTAACATTAGTGCTCAGCTTTCAATTTGAAAAATAGCCAACTTGTGTTTGACAAAGGTATGTTGGGTCAGCATTTTTTTCTCAGCCAATGCATCATCTGCCTACCCCAGCCTGGGATTCATCTCCACCCACTACTTTCTCCCTCTCCATTTTTTTGATTCACTTTCCTATTAGTTTTTTCTTTTCTGTCACTGTAATAGAAAATTCCTATGCCACTCATATTAAATGCAACGTGTATGCCTTTTGATCCTGAGGTGGTAGGTATGCTCAAGAATCATTGGTGTATCATGCACGAGACCACGAATCAATAACTAAACGAAATGGGAATAATAGATAATTCACATAGTTACGTGATTCAATTCGAAAGTCTATGTTGATATGCACAACGAAATTCACTAATCAAAGATGAGGAGCAGAAAGAGTTCTTGAGAGATAACCTTTCTCCTAGTAAAAGTAGATTTCCAAATCACGAAGAATATATAAAATTTCTAACAAGTCAGCAATCCCCTATTCGGGCCATATTCAAACTGCCAAAACTGCTCTCTATAGACTATTTTCCAATTAGAATTCAACTGATTTTTACTCTGACGGGTATGAATCAGAATGAATAATGTATTTTTTTTTACGACTATCATAATTTTAAGTGCAAATTTTTACCTACCTAGTCTGAAACACCACATGTGATGTGCATCTATGTGGTGCTTGCATTGATTGTAATAAGAATAATATGTCTATGCTTTGTGATTATATGCATAATTAGAACATGATCACAAACAATTCTCAATTAGAGCAAAAAAGAACCCTAAAATCATGTATGGACAAAAGATACCACCCAAGCATTGGCTATTTCTAATTTTATAAGTTCAACCCAAACAAACACATAACAGCAAGAGGCCAAGGGGTCTGCAACACCAAGTTGGTGAAGAAAGCTATTTTATACATCACCTTGCTCTGTGACATAACTAAAGTTTGAATACTAACTTTGGCCATGGGTACATTGCCAGTTTGGTCCACCCTGTGGTGCGTTGAGTCAGAATTGAGAGAGAGGCATGGTGTGCTGAAGAATCATACTATATGATTGGAGACAAGAAGCATCATTCACCAACTGAAAATAGAGTGGTGGACTGAAGGGGTATGCCTTCCCCAAGATGGGTTAGGCTATGGTACGATACATTTTTATATTTGGCCAATTACAAAGCGAGATACACAGAATTTTATTATTCTATTTTTTCACTTTAGCTTATTATTTTTACAATCAATGATTACAAATAACTCAAAGCAAGATATTCGATAGAGAACAAATCCATATGCCGAAAGGTTAAATTGCAGTACCATAGAGTAGTGCCAAAAGAGATGCACATTACCTAAAGAAGGATGCCTAATGGGGGTCTTTATAGTTTGTTTTTTCTTCTCCGTAGTGTGGAAGTTTTGAGCCTTATACCAAATTGTTTGGTTGCTTTCACATCTAACTCAAGCTGCTTCATCGATAGCTGCAAGCTATAGCTGTGACAATAACATAATGAATCTGGCCGTTACCAAAAAAAAATGTAAATAGTAACTCTTTTTCAGTAAGGATGGATGTTTTTACCCAAAAAAATATTCGGTTCTATTGATGCCCTCGGGAGAAAGAAGTGATGATTGCGATGAATGCTGCCCTCGAGGATATTCCAAGGTTAAAAAATTCCATAGCCTTGAATTGTTATGTATGCATCAAAACAGTTTTTAATTACTTGTCAAAACCTGAGCACTCATGCCCATACACGAGTTAGGCTTCTGTATACTTTCTTAAGAATTGAAAGATCTTTCAATTCTAATCAATAGTAACGATACATTCACATTAACAGATTCAGTTAATTTTGAATTTTAAAATTTAAGAGTACTATGTCAATTCAATTGTAATGAAATTAGAGAGGAGCCATACTCTCCCTCGGCCAACCTAAGGGAGAAAATGTTACATTGCAAATTATGCTAAGAAGAAAGGTAGGAATTTGTTGAAAAGAAAGTGGAAAATGTTCAAAGAAAAGGTGGCGGTTACAAAGCAGGAAGCTGTTGCTATCACAATATGGACAAATTTGAACATGGTAAGGATCACAACACTTACTACCAACTTGAGAAATGATTTTCAATCATCTGGAAGATTGAATCTATCAATTATTCAGAATTGTTAGGGATTAGTATCTTTCCATTACCTTACACAAATTTTCCATGGGGTATCTCTTTCTGATCCATGTGTTCTTGCACAGATTAGGGCATAAATGAGATAGCCAAGATGTAGATTTGACTTGCGGATGCTCTTTTTATGAGCAAAAACGACTATCCATAAGAACTGAGTAGTTAATTGGTCGTGTTGTATTTTTGAATTGTGCGTAAGTCGTGTCGTGTCAAAAATTTATTAGTTCTAGCGTGAATCATTTATAGTCATATGTATTATCAAATTCTTGTTATATATAAATTATATTTAATTGTGTTCCCGTCAATCCATTTATTTAAATGCGTCTTATGGGACAGCCTATTTATTTCTCAAACCATTAATTTAAAATACCTACCCACTAATTTTGTGTTCAGTTTCATGCGAGATGAGCAGATCTTAACATTGCAAAACCCTAATCAAAACATTCAACACATATATGTAATACATGTATATGTCCTATATGCCATCTGAAGGTAATTAATATATAGATTCAAAGGTGTATGATTAAAAGCCTGATATAGTGCTATCTATTCCTTCAAAAGTTTAGACTCAGAGAACTTCCATGTTTACTGTTGCCTTTGAAGTGTTAAATAATATTTACGCACACACACACATATCTATATATACACTTAAGTTACTTAGAGCATTTGTATCACAAAATATTATTTTAGCTTCTGAGTTTCATAAAAATGGTGAATAAAATAACAAAAATGTCACTTCCACATTATGATATTAATGCTCTCTATCATAGTGGCCTCAAAATTCTGAAGTTTTCTGAGTTGTTGACTTCAAAATGGTTAATGTCTAGGCCAGTCGAGATTGTCGGTTGAGGATGCTTTGCTGGTGTTTGTTGTGATTTGTGT
>CM042190.1:28667871-28695842 GCA_023539305.1 Ilex asprella
TTTTTCTCAGGGGTCCTCGACTCCCTCCTCCCTGGTCTTTCTCGGCCGGGACTTCGGGCCCCCGTTTCTCGGGTCCACCAGCTCACATTAACGGACTGCTCGAATTCCTTCAGCCTACGCCTCACCTTGGCGTTGTCTTTTTCGAGTTCTCCGATGCGCTTCTCCATGCGTCGTTCCATCATTTCCACGATGTCACGAGCCGAGGGGCCTTGTCCTCCTAGACCTTGATCTACGAAAAACATTCGTTGCGAGGAACGCTCATCCCTTGGTGGCTGATTCGTTGGACCCAACTCTACGACCACCGGGAGGCGAGTAGCCTCCCCATTCCTCGTGCGCAAACTCCCTATCCCTTCACCTTGGGATCTTGTGTTCACCATGACGCAATCACTACGGAAAATAGATTTTTTGTTCCCATAGACGGCGCCAAATTGCACGGGATTGATCCTGCAATTGTTTTGAGAAAGTGATCGGACGACTGGTGAACCCTGAAACAATCACAAGGTTAGGAAAGGGGAGCCAGGCGTCAGCCCGGCTTATCCCCTCCGAAGCTTAAGTCAGCAAGGGAAGAAGGATCAAGCTCAATTCACTCAGTTTTAGGGTTCAATTTTGCGTACCTTCGCTCATTTTTCTGAAGGGTATTTATACCTGGGCTTGAAATGATTGATCTGACACAGAAGTCATCTCAGTAGTTAATGCTCTTCAGACTTGTCCAAGCGTAATGATTGATTTCCCACTTGCATTCCCATCTCATCAATGCTCGGCGCCTCGGACCAGACCTCGGGGTCACGCCAAGCAATCGAGTACCTATGAACGGCGTCTGACACCTATTTCATAGCAGTCGGCGTCTTGAAGGCTATTATTTGTAGGCATGTGCCTGGACTCCTAGCCATTAATGCGCCCATTCTTAGTTGTCAGTCTGAGTCGCGGTAGGTACATAGGCTCATTAAATGCCCTGTCTTAGTCACTTACATCGCCATAAATGCTGGGTCAAATCACATTTATTGCCTGTCAGAGGTTGTACTCGGCTCCGCGAAAATACCCATTCTCGGCTTCTTTGTTCGGCTTCGTTAATGTCCTCGGCTCTCCATCACTTGCCTCTGTCCACGTGTCGTCCCGGGGGTTGTTGAATCTATCATGAGTCCCTTCAATTAGTAAGAGTTAGTTTATGACTAAATCTGGTAAAGTTACCAAAAAATAAGATTCCTTGTGGAATTGATTGTTGCCTTTAAGATCGATCTTAATTTCATTTTAGTTATAACTTGACCCATTAAGTCGTAGTTGTTCTTTCCTAGCTATAACTTGATCCCGAATGAATTCTAATTAGTTTATATTTACTTGTAACTTGCGTACAATACTTTCTCTTCAATGTCGTAATCTTACTCTTCATAGAACCTCCCATATGGTATTAAGTTTTGGGAAAGAAATCTTATATTCATGACACGACCCATTTTTAATCTATTATGATAATGTTAACCTACATGTTTAAAGTCTTGCTTTACGCATGCCAGGAAAGATTGTGGCAAAGTCTTCTTCAATCCATAGTACTCATTTGTTCTAGATTAATTTTGAGTGGAAAATCTCTTCATTATGTTGGATTAAGATTGGGTAATTAATATATATAATGTCTAGAAGAAAGTTAAACACCAGTGGTGAGATGAAGATTCACAATCTTACAGATAATAATTCCCGCAAATTTTTCATTGATTTTTTAGTGATAAGTCGCCTATCATTAATGTTAGACCCTTGTTTTTAGCCTTGGCCTAACACAAAAATGGAACTTTAGTTACTATGAAAAGTGAAAAACGGGGAACCTTGGTGCCTGCTGACCTCTTCAAGCAACTAGTAACAGCTAAAGCTTCATTGTTTGGTCAACGCATCCATGAACACTACCTTGTTTTCAGGTTCTTTTTCGTAGGCTAAATATTTATACACACACACACATTTTTAATACAGAATCAGACAGTATAAAAGATCAGGATCCATGCAATGCACAAGTGTGCACTTTTTTTTTTATTGTGGTTAAAATTTAAGTGAGTAGATTTATTATCATTAAAATATAAATAAGTAAACTTATTGTGGTTAAAAAGTTAAAATTTAAGGTAAAATTAAGTGGTGGATAAAAGCAATCAGAGTCGTTGTTATGCTTTATGTTTTAAATATAATCTAGCAATATCACAATTGAATGTACGACCAAGTGTGTCCACTCTTTTTTTCAATGCGATTAAAAGAAAGATAAGTCGAAATATAAGTTAGTAGATTTATTGTGGTCAAAATGTGAGATATAAAGATAAGTCATTTGATTTAGACTCTAAATGATATGGGTCGTTGTTATGCCTTTGAGAGCTTTGTATTATATTAGATAAATGTACATATCATATTAGTGTAGCCTAGAGAGAGAACTCTACGGTACCGAAAAATTATTTTTTCACAAATTTTTTGGGTTATTTTTATAATTTTTAAGAATCGTTTACATATTTAAGGTCATTTGCAAGTTTTAAGGATCAATCACAATAGTCGAGGGTCATTTACAACTTTTAGAGGTCATTTAAAATAGAGTTACTTGTAATCGACCCTAAAATTTTTTAAGATCAATCTCAAATGACTTACAAAAATTATAAATAACGAACAAAAGTTCAAATTTGAACAATAAAAATTACAAAAAAAAAATTATTTAAGTAAATCTAAAAATTTGTAACTTCACCCATAAAACTTACAAAATTATCAGAAAAAATAATTCGGTACTGTAGTCTTCTCCAGCGTAGAGATAAGGCTCCGCGTCGGATTGGCCAACCAGAACTGCCAGTCAATGGCGATAATCCGACTGGCATGTTTTAAGTTGTACTAACAAAGAGTAAGCCATTCATATGACAAGACATTAGGAAAGGAACTTGGAGTTGGGGGATTCCTCCAGAAAAAGAAAGGGAAAAACATTTTGGATAAATGTCAGAATGGTGTGAGAGTGCAATGCAATGGTGATATGAATAAGCCTGCACTTTCAAGACCTGGAAAACAAGTCAAAAGGCCAATATTGTACAAAAGAGATTGTGTTGAAATCCAAATGAAAGTGCTATCATTCTCAACTCAATCTAAAACTAATGGATTTGACTATGCTATCACCAAAAAAGATTTGGGTATCATATCCCCAAAATTTAGTTTTTTTTTTTTTTTTGAATAGAATTTAATATTTCAAAAGTTATTTTTATAACTTTTGTGGGTCATTTTAAAAATAAAAAAAAATATTTTTATGGGCATTTTTTCCAATATTGTGGGTGTTTTTATTACATTTGTGATAACTATTTTTACTACTTTTCTTAAGTACAATTTTTTTTTTCACGTTTATGGATAATTTATCATATTTGTGGATGTTTTTACGACATTTGTGATAATTATTTTACCATTTTTTTGGGTACCACAATAGTGATAAAAATATCCACAAATATAGTAAAACTAAACAAAAATGTGATAAATAAAAACTAATAGGTCGAATTTGAAGTTACGTCTAATGCTTATCAATCCAAGTAAATTGACATGAATTTCTATTCAAACTTAATATAAAGATGTCAAATTTAAAACAAAGTTAAATACTCTTTTGTGCACGTGTTGAGTCACACATTTGAGTTCAAAAATTAATCTCTCCAAAACACGACTTCGACTTTTGCACCATCGAGTCAATCATGTAGAAAGCAAATTGAAGCCCAATTTACAGACGACAATGATTAGTGCACCCATATACGTTAAACCAACAAAAGATGGTGATGCTTACTGTACTGATCTAATGGCTTGCACCATTGAAATGACCAGATAATAACACCTAAATCTTCTTGTGGATTTATGTTAGTGTTTCTTCCATCACTCTTTTTGGGTTTGGGATGCAGACGAGAAAGCAAAGAGCATGGTTTTCCAACAGGCTCACCACAATCCATGTCAAGTGGTCAAGTGGGAGAAGCACTAATCTTTGAGCATTAGATATATATCACCATTTATTCTTGAAACTCTTGCCATCACATGTTTCTTCCTAAGTCTTAGGCTGGGATCCTTCAGCTTTCAATTAAGGTCAAGGTTAATTGAATTGTGTCACATTAAATTCGGGTCTTATTTGGATAAACTTTGAATCAAAGATTACAAAAAAAAAAAAAGTATTTACTTTTCTCAATCAAATCCCACCCGTCTCTCGTAAATTATTATTTGTTTGTATACATTTTAACAAAACTAAATAAAAATAATAATTTAGTATTAACTAAATCAAGTAATAAAAATTATTTAATATTCAATTAACATATTTATAATTCGTTTTAATTAATTATGTCATTTACAAATTTTTGTCAATGCAGTGTTCGTGTTAGGGACGAGACTATAATTGTACTTTTCTCGTACCATGTAGAGCACCAAAATAAGGTCAACTGTGAGTGGGGATAGTGCTTTCCCTAAGGCCTATAATGGCTCAGAAAAAGGTACAGACTTGTCACAACTAGGAGATACACAAATCTGGCATCCCCGGTTTGACTTTACGTGAAGGGTGGGATAATTTGTATCCCTTAAAAAAAAAATCATCTCATTTAATTATTTTATTTTAAATTATTAAATTTATTTTATTTATACCTATCCCATTAGTTATTAAGTTCACCATATTTATACCTATTGAATATATATATTAAAGAAACCAAAATAAAATTAATAATTAAAATAAATTTTCAATTTTCGAAGTGATTTATATTATTTTGATATATTTTTACCACTGTCTTTAGAATATTTTGAGGTGTTTTAAGATATTTTGAATAATATTTTAAAAATAATAATTATTTTTTATTCTGTTTTTAAAATATTTTTGTACCAAAATAATTCATCGAAATAATATTTTAATCATTGTCTATATAGTAGGTTGAAATAAAATTGAATGAATTTTATTTTTAATTAGTGAATATAGACGGCGTGAGTTTACTAACTAATGAGATGAGTATAGATAAGTTGAACTTAATAGTTTAAAATAAGATGATCAAAAGAGACAAAAAATGAGATTTAAGTGATGGAAATAGCCCCACACGCTCGCGCAAAATTGGGTGGTTTATACAAGCCACTGCATCATAACATTCGGGTACAAGATGTTTGGGGCTGCAACTCCAAGACAATATGAAATAATATAAATACTCTAATTTCGGTGTAAATGACTTGTCTTTGTGCAGACTAAGAAAGAAATTAATTAAGATATACGTAAATTGACCTGGACACCCTGACCAATAAACTAAAAAAAAAAGGGAACAATATGAAACAAGTCATGGGATTGATATTAATCCGGCAATTCATTCCAGATTGATATAAGTAAGCACCGAGAGGCGATATCGGAGTGAGCAACCAACCAATCCTTTTCCGGACTGAGAACTTAAGCTGGTTTTGATCTTAGAATCTGTCAGCCACCAAGGAGACATACAGAAGAAGAATATCGAAGAAACCCGAAAAATGGCTAGGGACAAACAACCAAGCAGTATCAGATGAACTCAAGCACTAGACATGCAGCAGGTTATCATCAAATTAAACTGATGGGTCTAGTCCGGCCCAGACCAAGCCCAGCTCAGAAGCCCAGTTGAAAGATGTAGACCAGACCCCACTTAAATATACAAGTCAAATCCACCACGTCATTTTGAGAGACTTAGTCTATAACTATCACACAAATAAATCTCCATTAGATGCAATCATCAGGTGCATGACGTCACCTTCACAAAATTGTCTTGCCTGTTACAAGAATGACACCACCTCCACCGAACTGCATCACCTATTACGAGAATGACACCTTAATCTGTTAGAAAACACCTATAAATTATAAGTTCTACCTGCACAAGAGGGACATCATTCACATCTGAGCACTCTACACTCCTTGAGCAATAAAACACTCAGACCATCGTAGTCTTTCATAGTAAAGTAGGTCACTTTGACTAAACCATTTTATTTGTGTTTGCTTGTGTTTAGCCTCCTTCTTAATTACTGCATTAAATACTTGACATGTGGTTCATAAACCATTGGATAGTACATTTTAAACCTCTCAAACTCACTCAATGCTATTCCATTTACTACATCAACACAGACCATCTGAGACGGATGGAGAAACAAAAACATCTGAGCCTGCAAATCATCCTCTTCCAAGGTTCTCAGCACCCAACAATTAGCCACACACACACACATATACACAGAGAGTGATGTATGTATACGAGATCATATGATTCTGAAGAATATGTTTTCTAAGGTCACAATTAAAGACAGTTTCATGCTTGAGTCCAGCTGAATTGATGCTATACAGGACGAGTTTAACAAAATCTAACAAACTGCATGCTACTACATATAGAGCCTTTTTCATACGTAGAAACTATCCAGGTGCAATGTACCGAAAATCAGCAGTTCCATTCGTCTATAGAGGACCCAGGCAGAGAACAGATATTCTATTCCAGCGCTATACCACTACACTTGTTGCAACAGGAAATATCGGGGTGAATGTAATGGAGCTAGAACAACTGCTGCTCTAAACAACATCCTCTTGAAAAAAGTAAATTTTCATTCAGTAAAAAAGCACCGCATTGGAAAATAGTAACACTCCAATGACAGAAAACATCAATCTACTTCATGATAAGCAGCAAGAAAAACTCAAAACTCGTGAAAACTCAAAATTGACTCTATTTATCTGGTTAACATGATCAGTCAGCAACAACAATTTGTACAATAAGACATCACTGTGAATTGTGGTACAAAATTTGTCTAAATCTAGTGTCAGTGCTGGAAAGAACCTTGGGCACAGATGTTCTGGTAGGCGTGCTGCGTGCTTTGGTAAGGAGCTTGCTGACATTTGATCTGGTAAGGAGTTTGTGGGGCATTGATGTCTGGGTAAGCTTCTTGCTCAGCATCAGAGTTCTGATAAGATCCTTGTTGGGGATTGATGTATCATGTATCCTACCACTATTTTTACAGGCCTAAAGGATACTCGGGATGAAATTCAAATGCTCAGAAGAGCCACGGTTCTCAACAACACATAAAAAACCACAAGAATGATGATCTAGGAGCTTCACCTTTGTTCCAATATTCCAAATTTTGTGGAAGCAGATTTAGAAACCCTTTCCCAAACAAACAGGTATGTGAGTGTGTGTGTGTGTGTCAGCTTACTGAAACTTTATGTTAATTATGTTTATCAGAATAAAAGGATGATTTGGATCTCTACAGGAACAAGATACACTGTCAAATTGAGTACAATAATGACAATAAAAAAAAAGAGCATCTAACTTTGAAATTCAATGCCACTGGAACAATACTGTGTCATTACGCCATGGAAGGGACCTGGGATTTAGAATCACAATTTTCCTCGCCCCACACCTAGTCGGATGGGTTTGGTAGGATTTTAAACAGGGTAGGGGTGGATTTAGGGAAATAAAAATCCAATTTGGGTTAAGGGTGGGGATAGGTCTGCAGTACCCCACATTGATTATACCCATTTTCTCTGAAATGAAGCCATCCTAAATATTTATATGAACATGGATTTGTTTTATTTTCCCTCTGCAACAATGCTCTCTCTCTCTGGGTGTTCAAGGCCTTCCACTCTCAATTGACCTTCAACTTCTGAGGAGTTCCAAAACCAGAAAGAATAGATGAGAAATCAACTTCATCATGCTGGTCTTGTTCCTGCACTTTTAGAGGACGTTCCATGTGGTTCTGGTGTGTTCAATCTCTGATGAGTTTCATCCACGACCAAATTGCATGTCCAAGCACTCTCTCTCTTCTTTCACATAGTCCATATTAATGCATTTGCATCCAATGGTAGAAAAGGAGTCTAAATTGGGGTTTTCTTCTATAAATATTGTTGTGTATCTCGGATTTTTCCCGAAGGAACCCCATCTGATTTTAGAGGGGCAAATGAACTATGAAGTACTTTTGCGGGGCAGAGTGAGACCAATCAGGATGGGATAGGGGTTGGGATGAACACATCCATGGGACAGAACGATTTTGCACCATGGCTTTCAGTGGCATGGCGGGTTCGGGATTGGATCACCTGTCCCAATCCACCCTGCTACCATTCATACATTGGATACGAGAATGAAAAATAAGACACATGAGAATTGTGTTGGACAAGCTTTTGTCTAAAAAATCCAATGACAAACTTGACAAAAGAAGTTGAATAGAATCCTATGGAAAATCCGAGTGAAAATATTAGAAAAAAAAATAAAGAAAAGTTTACCATACAGAGAGAGAGAGAGAGAGAGAGAGAGAGAGAGAGAGAGCAAATAGTCATCCATAGTCTCAGGATTTTCCAAGAGTTTCCAAGAAACTTCCTTAAGTACCGAAAGAATTCCCTACATCTCCCAGATGTTTTAAAATGCTTTCCTACAATCAGCAAGTACAGTCCCATCTTTAGAAATGTGATTTTCCTCGCAACCATGAATGAAATGCAATCCATCCAAGACAAAAAGGTAGGAGGAGGATGGAGACAAAGTCATTCACCAGGCCCAAATTCTGCTTTCTGTAAATGACACAACTATGGTCTCCCGGAAGTGTAATAACCCAATAAGCATTTGCTAATTATACAATTTTTTCCTTTCTTTTTTATCAAACGTTTAAAGGAATTAGAAACTCACATTACCAATGTTGTTCTCTCGTGTTCCCCTAAAAGAATTTACAGCATTATTGGAAACCTGAACTCCATAGAACTGTTGACGTGGTGGAATCTGGAACATGGAAATATGATAATCATCTCTGTCATGAAATCAAAGCATGAAAATTTGAAAGAATAATGACCAATATAATCGTCATTTACCAGTAGCATTTGGAAGAACTTCATAACTTGGAGGTTCATATTCTCAGCCACCAGCCTACATGACAGCAATAACAATAATTTGGCAACACCAAAAGGCATTTCTCTAAAAACATCCCAATCATGATGAGTGGAGGGAAGAATGAACTAGCAATCTATTTATCAGTCAGAGTAGTGCATCTTAATATAAATTAAATGTTAGGCAGTCAGATATCCTGAACAAGCTCTCGACATAATGATACTGGCAGCTGCAAAAAGAAAGATAGAGAGAGAGATTTGCAAAAGTGAGCAATACCTTGGAATTTAAGCCAGTTAGAGAAACAAATCAAGATGATGCTTGATGATATGTATAAGTTCTATTATTCCCTCTACTGAAATGATGAACAATGCCTAAAGGGTTAGATAAGCTCAAGTGCACTTCAAGCACTACAAAAAGAAAAACCTCTGGAAAAAAAAGGTTAAAAGAAGTTTCAGATGTCAGGAGGCCATCCTGCCTCCAAGCAGCATCTATTAAACATAGTGGAGAGCACTCATCATGTAGCCCGAAGGCTGAATCTCTCCTTTTAGGAAAGACTAAACTCACTTGAAGTTTCTATCCATGAAATGATATGTTAGGACAATGTCGGCAAATGAAAGATTTGAGATGTTGAGCCTTTAAATCATCTTCATTAAGTTCTCCTATGCCTTCATAATTTTGCTTACTGCAAGTAAGTAGCTGAATTACTAGCCACCTTTTTTGGTAATTTCAATATTTTTAATGAGGCGGAGCTAAAGCAAAAATTTAACGCAGAGTAAAAGGACGAGAGACCCAATGTTGCCAAGGTCATTGCAGCTTTTTCCTTTATTTGTTCAATTTTCAGTCAACTGCAAGTGTATGGGTAACCTATTGACCTTGGTTTTTGCCTATTTTCAATTGTTCTTATTAGAGCAAGATTGAAAGAAAGGTTGACCTATGTGGGCAAGGACCTAAACAAAATACTCTTGGAGGAAGCTGTGATGCACACTTTTGCCTTTTTGATCCCCTTCTGTTCTTTCTATTCACTGGACAAGTGCAGGAAGATTTGACTTAGTTTTTGTTTTGGGGTTCAAATCCTTCAGTTGTATTTTTTCCCTTCCCATGCTTTGAAAGTAGTGTTAGTTTTCTATTAGCAAGTTTTCAAGATTGCCGTATAATGGGTAAAGCCCTTCATGGACAAAGCAATGGATAGTCTTCCGTTTCCTTTAACATATAGTAATCCTTGTTTGAGGAGTTGTATTTCCATTAGCCATTCAGGTATGATTTTCTTTTCATTATGTGTACAAAATGTGTCTTTATTGCTATTCTCTTATAAGCTATTCTATGCTGGCACACAAGATTATCTAGAGTTTGAAGAAGCTAATAGAGGATATTTGTTAGATTATATTGGTTTGGTGGTTTTGTAATAAATCTTATTTGATGTATTAGGCTTGAACCTGAATATTTGTTTTTTTTTTTTGGAAGCTCGACAGTGCGAGAAAATTTTATTGATTAAAAGGTAAAAATATACCTAACTAGGGGAGATGTATGTACGAACGTGAATATTTGTAGTTTGTTTAAGATTTTAATAAACGACAATGTAGTATTGAAGGTTATGAATGTTGAATATATGATGCAAATGAATGGAAATGTATCCAATGTAGATAGAAAAAAATATATTAAAAATTGTGAAAAATAAAAAAACTTTCAGAATAAAGGACGTGAGGACTTATGAAGCACAGATACTTCGATTGGGGTGATGTATCTGTATCGGATACTATCCGCACGTTTTGAATAATTAATAAAATATATATCGTTGTTATCCAACTTATCGAATACACCTCGGATATGCGTATCTCCACAGTGATTACATTTGCCTTATACTTAGTAAGGTGGGTTGTTAAAAAAAGTGAATCATACAAATGAAAATTTCTCATTCCAAGATATTCATTTGGACGTGGATCACATATTTCACAAAATTTGTCAATTCTTTTCAACTTGACTTGAGTAATGAGTTTTTATGGTTTATGTTATGCTAAAAAAGTCTATTAAAATTAAATGTCAAGTAAAAGTTGAGGACCAGTAACACGTCTTCAACTTTGGAATTACATAGAACCTTGGATTTAAAACACCATTAAACATTCGTATGTCAGTAACATCAATTAAATTAGTTTGGATGTATTTTTTTTCTTAATCCCTCATATCCCTAGTATTATAATTACATTCTAATATATACATACATAAATACATACACATATATATAGACGTATAATAGTTGCATCCGTATACTATTTTTTAGATTTTGCAGTATTATGTCATAGTCGTATTCCATATCCGTGTTATCTAGGCAAGGACTATGCGACTTTTGCAGCCAAAAACATTTAGTGCCGAAAAATTTTCAACTTTTTTGGTCGCTAAAATTATTTGTTATATTGACTCATTTATCTAGCCTAAGGGTCATTTTTATAATAGCATACTTTCTTTCATTACTTAAGCTTTGAAAGTAACCAATTATTAATGAATAATTTGTTTTCGTTTAATGGCTTATATATCTAATTTACTATTTTATTTTCTAAGGACGTGATTAATCCACATCCACACAGTAAGCACATGAGTCTCAATAATTCCATTTTATACTTACATAATAATACCACTAAAACTAATGATCTTCTTGATACTATTATACAACTTATTGCATTTAAATAATTCACAAATTTCTATTGAAATGCACTCACATTAATCGAAAACAATTCACTACCTCACAGGTAAAGGGCATTAACTAGCGCTGATTCCTTGCTAGTTTTATATAAGTTGTATTAAGTACACTACTCATGGGTATACTAGTATTTTTCTGTTTGATTGTGATACCTATATATAAGTTGAGAGTGAGAAGTAGGGTTTATTGTAATCTTCCTCCTCAAACAATTCTTTGATTTATCTCTTAAACCCTAAAGTTAAACAATGGACATACCATTTTCACCCGCCAAAAGAGAAGGGCTCAGGAATCCACACAATGTCAGCATAATACCACAATTCTTCAACCAATAAAATTAGTTTTTTTGGCAATCAAAGAGCAAGTTTATCGTAAAAATCAAATTATCATAAACTTAAACATGGTCCTTCGAGCAGACACCAACACACAGCTTTAGTTACCTATACCTTTAAAATTTCATTGCCTCCAAATCTGCGACTCCTATGGGGCTGGGGGAGGTGGCCCTGCACCTGGTAAGTTTCCTGAACGACCAGATCTTGGAAATCTTCGAAATTGCCCAACTGGACCAGGTTCTGCTCCAGCATTTGCATCTCGCAAATATCTAATTCTAAGTCTTGTTGCAATCTCAGCCAATGCATCTTTAACAACACTAAAGTTTCCAGATATCTGATCACAGAACAGCCACAGTAAAGTAGGGATCAGAATAAATAATAAAGACAAATATATTAGGGGATACATAGTGACATGCACAGAAAACAATCAAAACTCATATCACCAAGGACGAAGCCACAGTTAGAACCCTAAGGAGATTGGTCTTTGGCCTTCTACTTTTTTGTTTATTTTTCCAGATATTATTAATTGCCCCCTCTAAAGTCGGACATCTTTTTAATGTGGCCCTCTCAGAAATAGGGCCAATATTGTACTACATTCCACTTTCTGTTTGCCCCTCAACCGTTAAAATTTACATATTAAAGGAAATTGATCAAGAATGAAGACCAAGGAAAAAAAAAAATGTGGATCGGTCCTAAGACCAGCGTCCACACACAAAACCCATAAAGGGTTACATCTTTTTTATTCTTGATGATAAATACACGAGATACACTCATATATATAGGGTGACAGATAGAATCATGCCCCTTAATCATAGGGATTGACTTAAATCAAAATATCAAATAATGCCGCTAAATATGGCCAATGATCGACTCGTCAATCACATAATATCTCATAAATCATGGGATATATAACTATCTTCAATACGTGTGACAAATAGTGCAAATATTGCAAGCTGCAAACATATCACCTGCACAAGCTGTTCGTCTTCAGCAGCATACTTTGGCTTATCTTCCTTGGAATAAACACGCATGTGTGCACAGGTTCTTCTTCTCATCTCATCGATCACATTACCTCCGCGCCCAAGGACCAAGAATGTACCCTACCATACTCGATGGAACAAGAAGTTTAGTTGTGATAATACCTTCATCAGAAAGGTCACTGTTTTGCAGCTGAAGAATAGCCTCTATAGTTCGTGATCTAGGATTCTGAATCAATATCAGAACAGAAATTGCATGCTTGTCTATAAGTAACATATCCCTTAACAAATTACAGTGGATTAATATTATACAGATGGCTCTCTGCATGAGGAGCTGCATTACCAGATGAAAGATATAAAAGATCGAGATGTCTTCTTGATAGAGATCGAAAAGGGATTGGATGAGCTTAAATTGAAGAATTGAATTTTATTATTTGTTTTAGTATTATTTTATTAGTTAAGGAATATTCGTTTGGTTAGGAGTATTAGTTACAGTTTAACTAGGAAATTATTATAGAGTTTTAGTAGGATAGGGATTTGAGAGTTTGATTATGAAACTCTTTTAGTATTTTAGTAGGAAAATAATTTTTATTTTAGTAAGGGACTTTGCCTATAAATAATGGTGTAATCCCAACTATTTTGATTAGAATGATTATGAATAAGAATTGAATATTCTCTGCGGAGATTTATATGTTTCTTCACTGATTCCTTGCGAGGATGAGGTAAATCCCTTCCACCCCTCTTATTTCTTCTTCTCTTTCTATTCTGTGATTTCTAGCCCTCCCCGATTTACATCACTTCTAGAGGTGTAAAAAAAAGAGGGGGAAAGGTGGCTGACCTCAAAAGGAGAGACACGAATTATACAGTCATCTGACTCCCCAAACTCATACTCAACATGAATACTGGCCCCTGCCTCTTGCTGTAACTGTTTCATGTTGAAGCATCTCTTGCCTATCACTTTACTAGTTTTTGCATATGAGCATAAAATTTTCAAAGAAAACTCGCTTGGAGCTTCCCCACCATTTGCGGTAGGAGAACCATCAAAATCACCTGAGACAAAGCCAGGAGGCTGGTTCCCATATCTCCCCATCCGTGGAACCAGCGGCATACCATGAGGATTAGCATTGTGTTCTGCTGGTGGTATCATTTTTCCCATAGAAGGAGCAGGAGGATGAAAACCTTGGCCTCCATGAGCCATGGGAAAAGATGGTTTATCCTTGCGGTGGTTCTCATGCAGTAGAGTAGACACTTCATAAAGAGCCTGTTTTACCACCGCCGGCTTACCTGATATCTGTAGAATACAGAAAAAGTGAGATTATTTGGGGTGATATCCACTTGACCTTAACAGAACCATCCAAATCAGCCCCCATGCACTATGAGTGTGACCATATATATACTTCTATCAATGGCCAAGGACCCCAAAAAAGTGTCCAAATCATTTCCCTGGACTATGAGAGTGTTCAATAATCAACCTTTAGACTAAAGTGAACAAGGCACACCGCACGAAGGGGTTTCAGGTTCATTAACTAGGCAAAATCACAAAGAATGACAAAGATCACTTGAAATGTCACTGAAACATTAAAAAAAATCCTGCCAAGAGCTGTTTGCAAAAAAAATTTAAGATTTTAGCAGCCAAATTCCAGCTCAACATATACGTCTCATCCAACTTCATTGTCCACCTGGTGCATACATATTTTTGTACCAAACTAAACTTGTTGGATCCAATAGTTACTTGTATGGAAACCTGTCAAGGTCTTTGTCTCATTCTTTTAGTGCACAGTTTCGGTTGATCCAGAACCAGAAATGTTACAGAAAATAATGCAAACAGAGAAAAAATTTCCAATTTCGATTCCAAAAAAATTGGAAGAAACATTCTGAAACATCCCAAAGCAGCCTGAAACATTTAGAAACAGGAATTTTGATTTTCAATCGCCGATCCATTTCTAGTTCCACCGAAACTGGAACAAAATGAAATTTGGATCTTGCCCCCAATCACATGTCTTGGTAGCCACTCCACCAAGACTCATTCTAAAAGTAAGGACCAAGAGATACAATTTTTCTTTAGATTACCAAGAGATACAACTTGAAAGCCATAGTTCCAAAACTTTCTTATCACCTCATTGTGGCACAAATTCATGAATTATTTTGGGGTCAATCAATATGTCCAGGATATGACACTCGGTAACGCACTCTGTTAACATAATTGACAATAAGCTGGTCAAGACATTATGGACATTTGGAGGAGAAAAGTCCCTGCTTCACGTTTTCAGGCCAATTCTCTTAAGATATCAATGATGCTTTTTAAAGTTTCTTATGTAGATTATGCTAAGTAAGAGAAGAAAGATTTATAAATTAGGAACAAAAAATTGGAGGTTCACGATTTAAGAATTAAAGGGAGCACACATTGAACCAAATCTAAGGTTTGCACAGAACTGTTGATGAATAAATAACTGAAAAAGGAAAACCCAATTGGAAAAGTTTCTTCCAAAATCATTTGGCAAAATTCCAGATTAGTTCAGCAAATACTAGAGCACATTTTGAGATATTATCCTCACAAAGATGCTCAAATGTTGTGATTGTTGTGGAAAAAACATCAAAGTGAGGTCTACACCCAATCCACTACTCCCAGCCCCCTGGTTTAACAAGGTCCAAGTCAGGTTTGGCTGTTTAGATGCCATAATGCTGGAACAAAACATGGAAAATTGTATAACATTAGTTTGATGACTTAGCCTTGATATTGCATGACTTCTGTTCATGGTGATTTTCCAAGTATACAAATGGTTGGGAATCATAAATTTCTGAAGCCCATCTGTCTCTTCCAACCCATTACATTACACATCCGCTAAGACACATCTATTCAGACAAGGATGAATAGTGGCTGTTAGCATCTTCACAGACTCAAATGACAATTAATATCAGTTAGCTTCTCAAGAGATAGCCAAGGCAGTTCTATATAAACAAAAGCACCTGCATGCAGTTCACAACTCGAAATTCGAGGGACGCATAATTTACTGCATCGAATCAAATTTGTGCTAATAGATGGCAAAGCCAGCACACTATCCCCACATTTTGACAAAAGCCTTACTTCTATGTGGAATATTACAAAAAAACAACACAACAAAGAAATCCTAAAAGTGACACGAGATTTCGTCCGACCCACAAGAAACAAACTCAAATTTTTAAAAAAGTGTTTTCCAATTCTCTTCATTTGAACACACAAGTTTCCAAAAAGCAATCCTAAGCGGGAACAATGTAACAATGATTAACAGACACCCATATCCATGGTCCTAAATCTATCCCCACAAAGGCTTAAATACTTGTAATTCAAGGTAAAAACAATGTGGCTCATAGAATTAAACATCAAGACCTCTGAAGGAGAAACTAAATAGACATGTGCGTGTTCGTGCGTGTTCGTGCGAATGTTGCCGAGGGCAAAAATAATAGTTAAAAAGCATAATTAAATAATCATGCAAGACCATCCAGAACATAAAATGCATAAATGTACCAAGGAAATAAAAAGGTAAGAGGCAAGAGAAGTATTACTTGCACCAATTCATCAGTGTTCTTAGCACAAGTAGGAAGATGTTCAGCAGGGAGAACAGGAATGCTTGCACCTGTTTCAGTTCGCAATCTCTGAATGACATCTCCTTTTTTGCCGAGAAGACAACCAACCATATTGTTTGGAACAAGAAGGCGTGCAGTAACAACATTTTCGTTATCATCTCCATTTTCCATTCCGCAAAAAAGGTCTTCCTCAATAATCCTGTCATGCACTTTCAAGAGAGCATCTTGGGCTGGGCAATGTGTCTTCATGAGCCAGTAAGTGGCAGGATCCTCATCATTGTCAGTATCGTGCTTTCTTGAGATTTTTGTAGGACGATTATAGATAATTATTACTCTCTCATCTGAGCCAGTAACAGAGTCAGCAACTGTAATCTTTGCTTGGGTCTCTTCTCTCAGGGATTTGACTATTTCACCTCCGTTACCAATAACACTACCAATCTTTCTAGACTGACATAGTATCCTATAAACTTTCTGAAGCTTGAGAATTTCCAAAATACTTTTCGTGGAAAGAATAATGCCACTTCCCATTTTTGTTGCCTCCAGTAACCATTCAAGGAGTTACCAGGGCTGAACGACCATTTTTGTTGCCTCCATTTTTGGTGCCAGTTTTGTCACTACAAATAGTAGTTGCAGATCCCACTATCTCAGACCGTGTCACAGCCAGTGGATGAATGCCTTCTCCACAACTTTGCAGCTCAATCTCAGAGCCACAGGCAGTACCTCAAGAACTGCAACATCAACAATTATGACTGCAATAGCAAAATATTGCTACATTTCTAAAGCATCACCTCCAGTTTACGAGCAGACATCTTATAAAAAAAACTGCAAAAATTACAGCAAAGAGGAGGTCTGTTTTTCCCAATTTAACCTGCAGCGGGGTCTCATCATCTTCCCCTTCACTAAGAGTTGCCACCAATTTACCACGTTTTCATCCCGACAGTGGTAACCATCATATTGCAGAATCCATCTAGGATCATAGTTCCATACAGCATAAAGGGATTTTCATCATCAACATTAAATGGCTCACTTTCTCCTGTCAAACTCGATTTATCAATGAACAGACAATGTCCTGAAACAAAAAGTCCATCTGCAGGGACTTGGTCTCCAATACAAAGGTGTACAATATCACCTGGAAGCTGATCATATATTGGCATTTGTCGTCTGTATCCATCCCTCACAACATTAATAGAGAACTTCTTCTCCGCTTTCTCCAAATCCCGGAGTAGTAAAGATTGCCGATAATCACTAGCTGCTGTCACAAATGCAACCAGCAAGATGCTTGCAATGATTCCAAGGCCATCGTAAGCTCCCTTTGGCCATCCTTTCATTTCCAAGCCAACTATCAAAGAGGCAAATGCACACACACCAAGAATCATGAGGGTCATGTCTTGAAGGGCTTTCCAAACGAATACCCAAAAACTTTGAGCTTCACTCACAGTAAATTTATTAATTCCATATACTAGTTTTCTGAGCATCAGCCCAATTTTGGTAGAAATGCCATTGGCAGTTGATGTAGCAAGCTTATCCGCAACACCAGCTACCCCGCCATGAGTGTTCAGCTGTTTAAGGTCATGGCCTTCAACGATGGATCGCAACTCATCTGCACAAATCCGAAAACCGAAATACTTAACTGCCATAGGCACAGTGTAGTCTCTCTGTTGCACAGCTGCACATATTCCGCAGGGAGAGTCAATATGAAGAATTTTATGAGACAAAACATAGCTGAAAGTTAAAATTGGAAGAAGACCACCCTGGATGTAGGGAAATACAGATTCGTAAGCTAAAAGTTCATCTATCCACTTCTCCTATAACATGCAAAACAGAAAAGAGTCAACTACTTAACTTACAGACCATCCTGAGCATTAACAAAATAGAAATCAGGAACTTCTTAGCACCCAAGTTTGGCAATCTAATAAAACTACATTACAAGAAGGAAAAGAGGGGAACCAAATGTTGATAACCAATTGTTTACAAAATACATCAGTAACACACCTACTGTCAGCTCAACTCAACAAAACTTTGGTTCTGATCATTTCCGAAAATTTACGCGAACTTTCATTTGTATTCCAGTGCACAAACAAATCCAGCAAAGGAAAAGCAGTTGATTAAACATCTGATTTCTCCATAGACATTAAGAACCAATTGAATTCATCCCCCCACCATCACCATAAAATGCTATATAAAAACTTAAAGAAAAGCTTAACTGGGCCATTGGGTATCAGAGAAACACTATATATGATTATTATGCACAATTTCATTCAACACACACTGATTATGACATGACGTTCTATCATCAATACGATAATGCTCAGTATTAGTCCGTCCTATCATGAATTTACAAGTTCCAAAAGTGAAGAAAAGTGTACATGGACCCGTTTGTCACGGAACGTGGCCTCAGCTTCGCAACGCTCAGAGAGTCTGGCTGTGGTGTCACGAAACCTGCGCGAAGCATCCTGTCTCCGTCTCCGCAGCGTCTCTACCGCTGAGTTCTTCGGATTCAAATCCCCAAAATTCTCTTCCAAATTGTTCTCCATTGAAGGATTATTAGTTGGATTAATCAGCCAGACTTATAATTGCTTCCTAATGTCCAATCAATGAACGATTTTGGAGCCGAGGGTTCAAATTTCTTACAGCAAATTATACAATGACGACGACTAATGATCCTACAACTTTGATTAATATATTGGATATGGGTATGGATTGTATTGGTGATTATCAAAATTACGCCGTAGACGGTAGACTAATCACACCATTGCCTTGTTTGCTGATTAGAAAAGTGGATAACATCAATGAGATGGACCCCACTCTCGTGCTAAGAAGATTTGAAGGGAATTTTTTTTTTTTTTTTTGGATATTGAAGAGAAATTGAATTCAAGGAATAGGATTAGATTCGATCCTGACGAAATTGAACTATTGACACTTCATTTTAAAGGGAAATACGTCTCATTCTCCAAACTTTATTCCATTTATTGCAGCAATATAGACCATCAGAGTAGAACGGAAAAACGAAGACATTTGAGCCTGCAGATCATTCTTTTCCAAAGCTCTCGGGCACCGAATAATTAAGAGTAAAATACAGTTTATCCCTTTAAATTATTACTTTTATTTCACTTTATACCTTCAACTATAAAACTTTTCTCATTACACATTAAAAAATCAATTTTGTGCTGTGCAAGTCCACAGCAAAGAGTGTTTTTTTTTTTCTCGTTCGTAAGGTAAATCTGTAAACACGATAACGGATCCGTATAGTATGACTTTTTATTCATTTTGCATGACTGACCACCAGCGAGGATCAAGTTCAAGACAGATCCTTCCTCAAATCCAACTGAATAAATGTTACAAGGGTTAAAACTGCATGACATTTCACGATATCCTCAATAATAATACGCAGACAAATTCCATGGAATACAAAAATGACAATGGTTAGAGAACAGACTTCCGAGCCCAACACTTGGAAAATATGAAATCTATAGCTCTCCCCCCATCATGATACAAAGCATTAATCTACTCCATCACAAGCAACAAGAAAAGCTCACGCTCAAACTCAAAGTCAAGTAAAAACTCAAAATCAACTCTATTTATCTGGTCCGAAATCAACTCTATTCATAAGTAGGCAATAATAATGATATAAAGAAACAATATAGCAAATTATGTTACAAAATTGCCCAAATCTAGGGTCAGTACTGGTAAGGACCTTGCGCACTCATGTTCTGGTAGCTGGCTTGCTGCGTGTTTTGGTAAGGCGCGTGCTGCGCGTTGATCTGATAAGGGGTTTGTGGAGCATTGGTGTTAGGGTAGGCAGCTTGCTGAGCATCATAGTTCTGATAAGATCCCTGTTGGGCATTGTGGTACTGCCCACCACTACTATTATAGGCCTGAAGCATACTATGGTTGGCATTCAAATGCTCAGCAGACCCACGAATATCAACAGCGGATGCAGAACCACCAGAATGATATTCTTGGAGCTTCATCCTTGATTCGGTAATCTGAATTTTGAGGGAGTGGATTTAGCAACCCTTTCACAATTAAATGTCTACATGGAATTAACACATTATTCATACAAAACATGTGTGTGAGGGTGTCAACTTATTGGAGCTTTATGATAATTATTTTTTAGCAGAATAAAAGGATCATTCGGATTCAACAAGAACAGCGCACTTGAGTTTTCTTTCTTTAAAGCTGAATTTAATGCCAACTATCTACTGCCAGAAGGGAAATCTCAACTAATATTTGCTAATCAAACAACTTTTTCCTTCTTTTTTCGAAAGTTAATAAGGTATTAGAAACTCACATCACCAATGTTGTTGCTGCCTTTCCCCATACCAGAATTTACAGGATTATTTGGAATCCGAAACTCCATAGAACTGTTGACGTTTTGGAACCTGGATCATTGAAAGATGAAATTCATCTCTATCCCAATACTTAATACATGAAATGAGGAATGAGCACTATAATAGTATTTACCCAGCAGCACTTGGAGGAACTTGATAACTTGGAGGTTCATATTCACGCCGACCACCCTACATTACAGAAATAACAATAATTTAGTAAAACCTCAAAGGGCATTTCTCTAAAACCATATTAATCATGATGATGAAGGGAAGAATAAGAAAACAATCTATTTATCAGTCAGAATAATGCCTCTTGACATAAGTTAACTGTTAGGCTGCAAGATATCCTAAACAAGAGTGTAGTGCAAAAAAAGATGTGTCCTGGCAAAAGCCCATAGCAGATTAAAAATGTTCTACACAACTGTATTCAAGAAGATAATGAGAATCATTCTGCACATCTTTTGCTAGTGATAACAAGCCCACAAAAACCAAAATCACTATAGAATCAACAAAAGATGCAGCAGAGAAAATATTTCAAAACATCAATTGGTTGATACAAGTTCCAGACAAAATGGTATTGGCAGCTGCAGAGGAGACAACAGAGCTGGGGTGGCAATAGCATGGTGCAGTGGCATAACGGATGAAATCATAAAGTTCTTCCAGCACATATAGGAAAAAGGATAAAGTAGTGTAAAATAATTTTTAAAACGAATCACGAACCCTTCCAAAACTACCACAGCCAACTCCAACCAGTGAAGAGTGCCAATAGGTCTGGCAGCACTTGAACTCTCCAGCTGAATACATGCCCATATTAGTAATTGAAGGATTTTTTAGGTTTTTTTTGGGAGGAGGGGGAAGGGGGAGGGAGCGAAGCACAAATCAAACTATGAATGAGGAGCATGGGAGCGCTCACAAACTTAAAACACATCGCAATTGCCACTTTCAAGCATACCCTTTTCCGGTGGCTCGGAAATATACTTCAACTTCAAGTACAATAAAACTACTACAAATGACAAGTTCAGAATATAGCAGTCAAGTTCCAGACTTTTTTAGTGAGGTATGGTGGCTAGGGCATCAATTGGAAAACTAAAAAGAAAAAGGCACCTAATCAAGCATCTTCAAAGGCCCAGATCAACAAATCACCCTTTCATTCTGGGTTATAGAAGGATTGTACCATGCTACTATGTGAGCCTTTTTTGTCATATGTTTTATTGATAGTTGACAGTAAACCAGAAAATATGGAGTTTGATAGGGCACAAAGGAGAATTAGGATCAACGTAGCTGACCCTAAATAATCGGGATAAAGACTTTGTTGAGTAGGGTTAAGTCCCGTTAGAAGATTGCTAGGTACATATAACTCTAGATTTGAATGCTGGTGGTAATCCAGAAGACCAAAACTAGCAATAAAATGTTGCAGGTATAAATAGCACTACTCTCCCAGTTTTTCCACATTGCGATTTCCCTTCATTTAGCCACTACAGTTTTATGGAAAAAAGTGGGTGTCAAATGGTTTATTCACCTTAGATGGCCAATTAAGTCAGAGAGTTCCCAAGGAAATTTATCCCACTAGGCCACTACCAATCCCACTCCGTAAAAGCATGCCTATTAACCTCAGATGCCAGCCTATGACACTCACAGAATAAGAGTAAAGGTAAGAGCAGCCAGCTGGAGCTTTATCTCAGCAGAAACCATAAACTCATTTGGATCAGCTTGTTAGAATAGAATGTACAGTTTTTGAAGACAACTGTTATAACTGATGAAAACACAAAAGGTATATTCCGAATGAAAGTAGTGTTCAGCAACACATTCAGATGGATTGAAAAATTTAAGGAATATTTGGGGCGGCAGGCAGGTGTATTAAGAATGAATGAAGCAGGAACAACAATCACAAGGACAAGAGGGAGAGGGAGAGGGAGAGGGAGAGAGATTTGTAATCCCATAGTTATGCACTGATGGCTTCATAAGCCAGTTAGGAAAAAGGAATCATGATGCTGCTACATGATATGTGTATGTTCCATTATCCCACTCCACTGAGATGATAAGCAGTGCCTAAAGCAGTAGATTTGCTCAAGTGACCCTTCAAGCACTAGAAAAAATATATACTGGGAAAAGGGGTTAATCGAAGTTTCAGATGCCAGCAGGCCATTGTGCCCGCCAGAAAAGCATTCAGCACTGTAGCCCCAAAGGCTGAAAACTCTTCACTGACTGAAGTAGAGCCATGTCCTAATGGACCAACCTAGTTTCAATGGGTTTCCTTTTTCAAGAAATTATTTGAGATACATGAGTCAGGCAGTCAAATAGGGGGCGCAAATGGTAAAAGAAGTTGCTCCCACTTGTGCTTTTATCATGATGCTCAACTGTCATTCCCTGAGGTCAAAAAAAAAATTCTGGGGCCACTAAAGCTGATTACATAACTGTCAAACTTCCAGATAACATTTGGCCTAAAAGGCCATATGGAACACCAAGAGAGACTGCACCCTTGCCCTAGCATTCGCTCCAGTCTACTCTTCTATTTATTTGTTCCAATATATAATTTGTCCAATGCCCTGCCTAAACTTACCCAATTGGCGTTTTCCAGCTAAGAAAGAAACATGATCTTGATTCCCCAAAATTCAATGGGATTGACAATTTGTTTTTCACTCATGGCTATTTAAGACTGAGTAATCTAACAGCATTAAAGACGACATAATAATTCAATAAACAATTTAGTCAATAAAAAAAGACATGGAGACCATAAAAATCAAGCTGCATCAGTCTGCTAAAATTCAAAGATCAAACACCAGGGATTCAAGACACAGACATCCCCCACCTTGCCTCCCCAAGTCTATTCACTAAGGCACCACACGATCTCATGCATATAATTATTACATTTAATCTTTCCAAAAGCATATGAGAACATGTGAAGAAAAACAACAAGTCATGCATGGGATAAATAACGGGAAAAAGATCTCATTGAAAGGTAAGAGCATAGTGCACACACATATATATTGCAAAATTTCAAGAATAATACTCTACATCCACTTTTTCCAACAACTTTGGTCATTTATAGATTAGCATATCATCTTTCTTTGAGCTTATTATGTTGTTGATAGATTGTCTGTAAGAGGTCAATCATTCCTAGTCAAACAACTTATGGATAACCCTTTCACCCACCAAAAGAAAAGACTTAGGCATCCACACAATGCTGCATATTACCACAATTCTTCAACAAAAAAACATTTTTTGGCTAAATCAGAGAGAAAGTTCATCGTAAATAACTAAATGATCACAAACCTAAACATGGACCTTCGGACATGTATATACAGAGTTTTAGTTAGATATACCTTTAGCATTTCATATCCACCAGAGCCGGCAGGAGGAGGTGGCCCTGCACCAGATAAGTTTCCTGAACGACCAAATCTAGGAAATCTAGGAACTGGCCCAACTGGACCAGGTTCTGCTCCAGCATTTGCATCTCGCAGAAATCTCGTTCTAAGCCTTGATGCAACCTCTGCCAATGCATCTTTAGCAACACCAAAGTTTCCAGATATCTAAACTCAGAATAACCACAAGTTAAGTAGGGATTAGATTAACTAATAAAGATAAATGTAATAGGGGAAAAATAACAATCATATGCCTGGAAAAGAAATTCAAAACTCTGATGGCATATCACCAAGGGCGAAGTGAACCCCTAATTCTTGAAAAGTGCTTTTTGGCATTCTAGTTTTTTCTAATTTTCCAGATACGATTGGGTGGCCCCTCTAAATCATCAATTAATGTGTTAATCTCAATGCTATATGGCTTTATGTTCCACTATTGATTCCCCCCCCCAAAAAAAAAAAACCCACCAACAGTTTTAGATTCTAGGTTTCACCCATGCATATCACAATTAGTGCTAATATTGCAAGCTGAAAACACCACCTGTACAAGCTCTTCATCTTCAGAAGCACATTTGGGCTTATCTTCCTTGGAATAAACACGTATGTCTGCGCGCGTTCTTCTTCTCATCTCATTGATCACATGACCTCCTTGTCCAAGAAGGCAGCCTACCTTACTTGACGGAACAAGAAGTCTTGTTGTTATACCACCTTTATCAGAGGGTTCACTGGTTTTGTATTGAAGCTCAAGAACAGCATCTATAGTTTGTGATCTGGGATTCCACAGAGCCTGAATCAATATCAGAACAGAGATTACACACTGGTACGCATTAAGAAACTACAGCCAAATCAACATTATAGACGCGGTCCTCTGCATGATTAAAAGATGGAGATGTCTTCTAAAGGAGTAAAGAAAAGGGGAAAGAGGGCTGACCTCAAAAGAAGAGACACGAATTATACGGTCATCTGACTCTGCTGACACATCCTCAACATGAATACTGGCCCCAGTCTCTTGCTGTAACTGTTTTACATTAAAGCCTCCCTTGCCAATCACTCCACCAATTTTTGCAGCTGAACACAAAATTTTCAAAGAAAACTCACTTGGAGCTTCCCCACCATGTGCGGCAGGAGAATCATTAAAATCACCTATCCCAAATCCAGAAGGCTGGTTCCCATATCTCCCCATCCATGGAACTGGCGGCATTCCATGAGGATTATTATTCCGCTGAGACCACATAGGATTGCCTGGTGGTTGCATGTTTCCCATAGGAGGAGCAGGAGGATGAAAACTTTGGCCCCCATGAACCATGGGAAAATTCAAAGGTGGTTTGTCCTTCCGTGGGTTCTGATGCAGTAGAGTAGATACTTCATATAAAGCCTGCTTTGCTACTGCTGGCTTACCAGATATCTGTAAAATATCTACCAATGTGAGAGATTTATTGGGGGTGAGAGTGATAACAATTTAACAGAATTATCAAAATAAACAATCTGCACCATGAGTGTAATCATCCATAAACTTTTATCAGTGGCAATGACAATGTCCCCACAAAATCTCTAAATCATTTTCCTGGACTATATGTGTTCATTAATCAACATTTGGACTAAGGTGAATAAAGCACCACATACCAACGAGTTTCAGGTTCATTAACCAGCAAAAATCATGAAGGGTGAAAAAGTTAACATGAAATAAAGTGTTGACGGCAAAATAAATTTAAGATTGCAACAGCCCAAAATCATGCTCAACAAATATGATCCTCCCAACTTCATTCGTTCGAACCGAAATCAACTTGTATGGAAACCTTTCATAGTTTTTTTCATTTTGCTTTTTCGGGTCCAAATCCAATGGCACGGGCTAACCATCCCAAGTCCCAACCAATGATCAAAATTTCATTTTTGTCCATAGTCACGGAAAGCTTGGAAACAAAAAAAAAATTCAGAGAAAAATTCAGAATTTTGATTCTGAAACATGAAACATTAAGAAGTCTCCCGAAACATGGGCATTGTAACTTTGATTCATTTCGATTTCCACAGGTACCAAAACGAAACAAAATTTTGATCCCTGGCCTGTCCCCAACCCATGTTTGGTGAGTTGGTGGTCAGCCTACCAAGACTCATTCCACATGTAAGGACCAAGAGATGCAACTTGAAAGCCACAGTTATGTAACTTTTTCATCATCTCATTCTGGAAAAAATTCATGAACTATTTTGGGGTCAATTAATATGACTAGGACATGATACTAGGTAACATGGAAAGTCAGCAAATGCTCAATAAAATATTTATGGTGAACCTATAAGGAAACTACCTAAACAAGATTTTGGAATCAAAACAACACAACAACAGAGAGATAACCATTATTGCTCTGTCTACATTACTGATAATAACCTGGTCAAGATATTGTGGCCAACCCTCTTGAACTTAGACCAAAACCTTCAGAGTCATTTGGTCAGAACTAACCCTTCAAACCAATTAAGTTTTTGGGACCAGACATTTGGAGTTGAAAGTTCATGCTTCATGCTTTCGGGCTATTTCTCTTAAGATATCAAGGATGATTTTGAAGTTTTGCTTATTTAGGTTCTAATTAGTGAGAGGGAAGATCCATAAATGAGGAACAATAACAGTGGAAGTTCATAATTTAGGAATTAAGGAAGCCGATATTGAACCAAAGCTAAGATTTTCAGAGACTTATGAAGGAATAAATACCGAATCTAGGGAAAATGAGTTGGCATATACCCTTCCAAAATCATTTGGCAAATATTCAGACTAGCTCAACAAATATAAGAGCATAATCTGAGATATTATACTCATATAGAATTTCAAATGTTGTGATCCTTGTGGAAATAACATCAATTTAAGTTTATACCCGATCCACCACACCCCGCACCTTGGTTTAACGAGGCCTAAATCGGGTTTGGCTCTTTAGATTCTAATATGTTAGGACAAAATGTGCTAAAGTTGTATACATTAGTTTGATGAATTAACCTTCAAAATTTAAAGACTTCTGGCCAAGGTGATTTTCCAACTATACCAACGGTTGGGCATCATAAATTTCTCAAGCCCATCAATCTCTTCCACCCCATCACACTATGCATTCACGAAGGCACATCTACTCCAATAAGGATGGATAGTAACTGTTCACATCTTCACAAACTCAAGCAACAATCAAATATCACTTGGCTTCTCATGAGACTGCCAAGGCAGGTCTTCCTAAACAAAAGCACCTACATCTTGCAGGCGATACACAACTCAAAATTGGAAGGGCACCTCATCCACTGCATTGAATTAAAGTTGTGCTGATAGACGGAAAAGTCAACATATTATCCCCACATCTTTGACAAAAGCTTCAACTTTTCAATCTGGTTCACACAGACTATTAATTTAACTGCAATTCCGACTGGGGATCAAGAAACACCACAAAAAATAGGACATTGTCAAGGCATAAAATATTTTAGCCAAATGCAAAATCTCCCAAGTTATATTGGAATTTGAAAAAAAAAAATGCAGTATTTCCACCATACCTGAAGAGGCAGTGCTCATGAGAAGTTATTCTTGATTGTTTAGTGAAGGTCTCGGCCAGGATTATGGTAGTGAGGATAAAAAGATTCACCAGAGCATCAACCTACAATTGATGACCATGCACTACTTCTAGGAGGATTACATATTGAATTCATTTTTCAAGTTACAATCTAGGATGCTTTTAGGGATAGACAATACACACAAGAGAGGCACAATCAAAAATTACTGTGCCAAATATGAAACACGTTCCCCAACATTGTTCATCTCCAAAGGGCAGGTATGTAATATGAATGAACATTACAAGAGAAACGAAGAAGTTTCCAAAAAGCAAATTTTAAGTGAGAACAATATAATGATAATAAACAGTAGCTAATAAGCATATTCTTAGCCAGCACCCCTAGCATGGT
>CM042190.1:28716349-28728747 GCA_023539305.1 Ilex asprella
GACTCAGCAGATTATCATTATATTTTTATATGAAATTAGTGCAGAAATAATATATATATATATATATATACATTAAAATATATATCGACAAATAAGATACATCTCAACGCAAATAATTAACTTTTCATCAAATTTTTTTCTGATTTTGGAGGGATTGAGTTTGGTAAGTTAGAAGAAAAATTAATTCATTCACTTTTTTATTTTTTTTATTTTTCTTCCCTACAAAACATAATATTTTATTTATCCCTCTAATATTCATGAGAGGTAGTCTTTTCAGCCCTTTTTACACTGAACCGAGGTGCAATGCGAAAACACTGCTCACCAATGGTCATTAAACCATACGAGATGAAAAAATATATATCATGCGAAACACTGCTCACCAATGGTTTGTAACGCTTTTGTGATACTGTTACAAATTAGGGATTTTAAGTTATAATTTTGGGTTTTATCAAGCAAAAATTAAAAAAAAAAAAGAATTCTTATCGTCAATCATTGGGGATGAAACCCTATAGACGATGAAGATAGTACGGATGATGATAAAGACAACAGTAATCCGCTGATGACTATATAACATAATCTAAAATTGAAGGTGTTTATTGGTGATAAGACCTATAGTCAATCCAAATCGCCGTCAATTTTGCTTCAGTTTTCTTCTCAAATACCCATGATTTTGTTGGTTTTGGAATGATTTGGAATTTTTTCTTCTTCAATGGGAGGTAAATCCCGAATTTTAGTTATAGTGGAACAATGAATGTTGGTTTTGAAATTCAAAACCCACTGTGGAAGTAGAAAATTGTGTTGAATGGCCTTTTGGTCTTTTTTCACAAAAAGGTACTTAGGGCCAAATAGATTTATTTAATGTATTTTATCTCAAAAAAGTCTAAATTTTTATATTGACTTCCATTTTTCAAAAAAAAAAACTTGTGGGTATTGGGCCCGCCTTAAAATACATATTACAATAGTTCGATGTAGTCATAAAGGGGTTGGACTTGGCCCATCCACCATGGACTTCTTATCTCACATGTTGGGCCCTAAAGGGGTATTGGATCAAAATAAGTCCAAAGTGGCCTCTGAATGGAGGGATGGCCTTCAACTCCTATAGACAGACTGCTCTGTAGTCTGGAGTCTGTAGATGAGGTTACTGTGACAGACAATGAAAGGAAAAGACTGACCAAAAATAAACCAACCATTGTCACACATTACAATTCGGATCAGATAAGGCTATTTAGCTGCCTCCACGTGGCACAATGATGGTGGTGCTACTACATGATAAGGCTAACATCCAAAAAAAATTCCCACCTTCATGTGGTCGTTAGATGTGTAATGTCATGAGCCACATGATCCAATGGCCACAATTTGCTCAAGATGAGGTTTGATCAACTTTGTCCGTTAGATGGAAGATAATTACTTCATATTCCTTTATATATACCACGAAGCAGAACAGCAAAGTCTCATTACAAACCAAGGCCAGTACACTGGTTAGCGAAGGGAAACGAGAGAGAGAAATGGCTTCCTCCGTGATATCATCGACAGCCGTTGTCAGCCGCGCCGCACCGGCTCAGGCTAGCATGGTGGCACCCTTCAGTGGACTCAAGTCTGTTTCTGCTTTTCCGGTGACCAGAAAGTCCAACAATGACATTACTTCTCTCCCTAGCAATGGAGGAAGAGTTCAATGCATGAAGGTACGTATAGTAGTATGTGGGTGGCTTTAGTATATAAAATGAAATGAATTGAATAAAAACGTTGTTATTTCTCATTTGCTTAAACCATGAAAGTGCAGGTGTGGCCGCCATTGGGGTTGCAGAAGTTCGAGACACTTTCTTACCTTCCACCCCTCCCCATAGAGGCCTTGGCTAAGGAAGTTGAGTACCTTCTCAGGCAGGGATGGATTCCTTGCTTGGAATTCGAGTTGGAGGTCATTCTAAGCTTTTCACTCTCTTTTAATTACAGTATTAATCAAGTTTGAGTATGCTTAAGTTCTACTTTGGCTCAGTTGTGACCATGTTCAGCTTAGATTCTTATTTAAGCTTGACCCAGATTAAAATCAGCGCTCGTGCTGAATTTAAACCAAAATTGAGCTTAATTATGTAATGAAAACTTTTCCATTATTAGTTATTAGGCCAAGTGAAAAATTAAAACTAGGAAGATATTTGTACATACCTATAAAATTGTTCATCTTTCGAATAAAGAGTTGTTCGGCACTAAAATTTAGGATAATAATGTACAAACAAAAACTTATTTTGCCCAGGTTGGGTCTAACCAAGGTAAGCCAAACGTTGTTTGAATTCAACTCGCTCGTAAAGCAAGTTTAAAAATCTGAACGGATTTTGTTAGTTTTGTAATTTAAAACTAGTCAAACCCGAGCGAGCTTCTGAGATAGAGTAGAGCCCTAGTTCTAACTCATCCACAACACAGAGGCAAAGAATAGTGGGATAATTTGGGTTGATGGGTTTGTGGTTGGTTTTGTTTGTTGTATATATATGTGCAGCATGGATTTGTGTACCGTGAGCATAACAAATCACCAGGGTACTATGATGGACGATACTGGACCATGTGGAAGCTCCCCATGTTTGGGTGCACAGATGCTTCTCAGGTGTTGAATGAGCTTGAGGAGTGCAAGAAGGAATACCCCAACGCGTTTATCCGTATCATTGGGTTCGACAACAAGCGTCAAGTGCAGTGCATCAGTTTCATTGCCTACAAGCCTCCAAGCTTCGCAACCTAGGACTTGTGTATGTTCTGCGAGAGGGAGAGGGAGAGCATTGGCAACTTTGTTCTTAATTCTACCTAGGTTTTTCCAAACCTTTTTTTTTTTTCGTTCTGTCCTTTGAATTTTCTATCTGGGTTCGATGTATGTTTGTCGGATTTCAGATGGAGTGGATGAGATTCAAGTAATAAATTGTTGTTTATTAAGCATTATCAATTTGATATTATTGATCAACTGCAATGGTATATATTATTTCTTCATGCCTATGATACAAGTGCAGCTAAGATCCAGAAACGACATCAATTGTAGCATAACCACTCAATTTATGGGTTCCTCGCCGTGTAAATACATGTTACTACTAATGTCGATAGTTGTTCAAGTGCTAATAGGAACGAACTGTAAATCAAGACGTTTGAAGTTCGAACCTTAGTACTCTCTTAGACCAAGACTATGAGGATTTATCCTTCATAAATATCTTAGTCTTGACATGTGTATTACCTACTTTGACCAGACTGAAGAAAGAATTAGTCACAATGTATATGAGTTAATCCGAATATCTCTGATTGTTTAACCAAATATTTTATCATTTGAGCTGCATCCCTAAAATTTACCCAGCAGCTTCCACTGATAGTGAATATTGATCAATTACCCTTGGGTCTCTGATGGCTACACTTGTGGCCATGCATTGCAAGTGTAGCCATGCATTGCACCAGACATATAGATAGAAGATAAGTGGTCCTGTAGATAGAGGAATAGTGGTGGTGCTGCCTTCTTCCACTGGCAATTGATGTGTAGTTTGAGACATTGAAAGTTAACTACATAAGCAAATGAATTGGGGGTAACATTGTCCTTTTAAGTATAAATACAACCTACTTATATTTGAGATCCAAATTCCCATCGGATTTGATCAATCCTTTTCTATGTGTGCTTATGGCTACTATTAAAGTCGGGCCTAAAAATTGAATAAAAAATCTCGCCTTGACAGGTTTTTTTCGATAAAATCTTAACAAAAATAGTAATTAGATCAAAACAGTTTTGTAATCTAGGTAATTTCTTTGATATCTATTTAATAAAATATAATACAATTCTAATATGAAAAGATAAATAAAATAATTTTTATTTTTTGGGGTTAAGATCTCTTTAAATTTAATCCAACAGCTAATATTAACACTTCAAATTTTATAGAAAAAATAGGTTATTAAGAGTGTGTTTTAAGTTACTTTTAAAAATGTTTCTAGGATTTATATCTTTTCATAAGTACTTTGGAATAAAATGTAGTGTTTTAAACCGTACAACCATCACCAACACCGCCACCATCGTTAGTGTCCCACCCCCAGTGCCACCCCATCACCATAATCATTGTCACTTACCAGTAATTGCTACCACAATTGTCATTTCATTATTATATTTATTGTTATTATTACCATCATTTCACTACCACCATTGCCCATTGTCGGCACCCACCACCACAACCCATCATCACCCATTGTCATCCAGCGTCACTGTCAACTACTGTTATTCCATCCCACTACACTTGCCACCAGCAATCACCATCATTCGTCATCGTCCACCACTACGGTCACCCATCCCTCATCACACCTGCTACCAACACCACTACAACCATTCGTCACCATCCATTATATTGTCACCCAAAAATACTTGTCATCACTCACCACAATCATTGTCTCCCATCACATTGTTGACCATATTTTTTTATTATTATGTGTTTTCAGACACAGACAATAACTAGTATAATGAATATTGTTATAAATGATTTAGTTATAAAGAGAAAAAAAAATCCTTGAAAATGCCTTTGATAATGATTAACCTCTTAGCTTCATAGTTAAAATAATCTTAAAATCAATTAAAATAGGGCCTAATTGATTAGGATTTCGTAATTTACTCTACCAAATGTGAGCAGCCATTGTGGATAGACATGTCCATTGGGATCATGTCGTGTTATTTATATATTAATTTTGTATCGTATTATTATAATTCGTGTCTTGTTAGTGTTAATACCTATAAAAATTTTATTTTAATATACTATATATTTAAATATTAATTAAACTTATTTGTTATTCGTATTTATTAGTGGTCTCGTGTGAAATTGATACCGTGTCTGGTGTTCAACATTCACACCGTTCTTATGGGTTCACAAATTCCAAAAGTCAAACCCCATACAAAAATGTTATTGACTAGTCTGTGATCCACCTACATATCCGCGTCGTCCATTCCAATACATCGTCTCTACCCATCAACCCGTCAAAATAAAAACTGTGTAACGCTTGGGTCAAATCAGTATAGCATTTACGAGAAATTACATTCAGGCACCTTACTGTTTTTTGAAATTATAGATAATGCTGTCATAATTTTTTAAAACTACATTGTACGCCATCTTTTTTTTTTAGAAAAATTGTTATTTGTTGATATTATTTAGTTTTTTTTACACAAATGAGCATTTTAACATTTTCATATACTAAGACAAAATAATCCAACCCAACTGTAATATTATTAAAAACACATAAAATTTGCCCACACAGGCACACACCCTTATCATTGTATCACTATCACCGGCACAAATGCTATCCATTGCCATTGCCATTGACACACACACACACACACACACACACATTTCATCCATGAAAACTAGCATGCTTGCACCGCACCACATAAATACATAGTATCATTCTTTTTCTCTCTCCCTCTATCACACACCTACAATATGCCACACACACATACTATGTCAATATTAGATGTTGAACCGATAATTTCAAACCCAATAGCTTTGAAGGAAAAAAAGGAGAATTTAATCGAAAATGGTAATTTAGGTCAAGTAAAGAGACACAAAAACATTGAGAATACCAAGGGGTTGGAATATTTGGCAACATTTGTATTATTGGGAATGTTTGGTGATAAGACTACTCTTGTCCTCCAAGATTTTTGGGTAATGTTTGGTCTATAGTTCTTAAAGGTAGAAAGGTTTAAAAAAAAAAAGGGTTCTCTTAACATCCTTCCTTGACGGACTCTGCTAGGGCTTATTAATAGAATTTCATAATTTATGAGTGTACTCTCTATAATTTTACTAAGCCACTAGCCCACGTAAGCACTCCAAAGAATCCGATCTTATTAAATTTCACAAATTATGCCCCCAAATTATAATTTTTATGTCAATTGAGTCCTAAACTTTTTTTGTATCAATTAAATACCTAAACTCTTTAATTATATCAATTAATCCATTCAAATTGCCTCCTCAAGTGGTGAAGTGTGAGTAAACTGTACATATAATTCTCAAATTATGATATTTTTTTTTTTTTTGACAATTGAGTCTTGAAATCTCTAATTATATCAGTTGAGCCTTTATTTATTTTTTTTGGTCCATATGATCACGTGAGTGACACACTCTAATTGAGGCCAATAGAATGACTTAATTAATATAATTAGAGAGTTTAGGGGTCTAATTGATATAAAAAAATTATAATTTAATTGACACAAAAATTATAATTTAAGGGTTATATATGTAGTTTAGTCTATTAAATTCCTCAGTCAATAACAAACACATCATCAACGTCCTCGTCACCAAACCCACTGAGATTCCATCTTTGACTAGTCCTTCCGATTGGCTTCCGTCTGCAAAACTGTCTGAGGCTTTGAAATCTGTAAAGCTTCATGGAAAACATCCTTTAGATGGTAGCAGCACACTTCGACACATGTTCCACTTGATAAAGTTATCCTATCTTTTTTCTTTTGTTTTGTTGTTTTGAGCTCCTTGAGGAGGAAGAGAGTGATAATGGGGAAGACAGTCAAGTTTCCGGGTATTACTGAGGAACTGCAGAACATATTGGATGCTAATATGGACCAAGTGGATGCGAGGCGTCGTGCTCGTGAGGCGTTCAAGGATATTCAGCTGTCAATTGATCATTGCTTGTTTAAGGTTTTGCAATTTGGTGCTTATTCGACTGACATTCATATCAACTACCTTTTTGGCTTACAAGATTGGTTTTTGTTTCCTCTGATTGAGTTGTTTTACGCTTATTTTGGTTGATTTGAAAATAATCAGAACTCTCAATTTCTAGATTATTTATCGTGGGCTTTGGTTATAATTGATGAGGGAATGAGTGATAGTTGATTTCTGAGATTACTTGATGTATGATCTCTACAATTTGCTTCTGGTGCCAAAAAAAAAGAAAGAAATATGGTTTCTTTTGTTTTATAGTTAGTTTCTGTTTGCATTTGCTTGTTATATTTTGTTGCTTTTGTGTTATGGTTAGTTTTGATGAGGAGTTGGCAGTTGGTAAGTGGGTTTTGTGTATGCTGGGGTTGGTGGTTACTACAACTTAATGCTTTTTGAGACCTGAGGCATAATTATGACTAGGGCTGCTTGCACACAAAATTCATGGGGGTGATAACAAAACATTGAGATATGGAGAGAGATAGATTTAAGAATGTGAAAAGACCAAAAAATATGGGAAGTTAGGGGGGGAGGTAGTGGATAATAGAGATATTTCAATGAGGACACCAAACCCCTCCTCCCCCTTAATTAATAGTAACGGCAACAAGATGTGATACTTTCCTATGTCTTTGGTAGGCTTCATTATTTTTTGCCAAGGAATATACTTCTTACCCATGACGCATGGAAAAGCAAAACTTTAGTAGAATGTTTGGGGTTTTGTAGACAGGTCAGGAGTGTAGGTACTTGGATGTTTGGAGGTTTAGATCGGCCTCCCCATCCCCATCACCCCAAGAAAATTATAAGGAAGTACAGTATATGAACTCAAATCGACTCTCATTTCTATGATTTTTGCACATCCAATAAAAATTGATTAAAAAGCGTAGAGCTGGGCAATGGCATCGACGATGGTTTTATCATATCAACACAGACTATTATCTTCTTGCCTTATGGTTTGCTTTTAACTAGAGTTCAACACTGCAAGATGACTAGCTGCATTTATTGAGTATCAAACTATCAGCTACTTCAATTTTCTCTTTGCAATCACATGCTGGATATTTTTCTCAATTTATGCCTTGTGACACAATTGAAAGCGTATCGGTATTGTGCCCCGTAACCTCTATTTGGTACTTTGAGATGACAGCAGGAAAGTTATGGGCATCGCCTCAGAATTTTACAAACAGAAGATTTAAGGAGAAAAACTTCCTTTATCTTCCTAAATCTTTATGAGTACCAAAGAGAAATTTTTTTCCTTACGATTCTCTATATTTTTGCTTTAAGTTTGCATTTTCGAAATTTGTAAATTAATGGTAACAATTTTTGGTTTTGTTTTTTCACATTTTGCCTGTATTGGGACCACTGAGTTTTCCTTCCCTTTCATTTGTCTGGCTACGGTGAAAGTAGTAACTGGTTAATTGCTCAGTTTCTCAATCTGAGTTACTTTCTTTAACTGCTATCTTTCGTTAAATCTAGTATTTAGAGGCTCATATTGCATTTCTTTGTGTTTAAATGTCATACAGATGCCATATGAAGGATTGAAGATAAAGGAGGTAAAAAGATTTCAACTTTGGTGATTTCCTTTGGGAAATGCTATTAAACAAGTGTTTTTTGGCTGCATCCTCTGCCCATTCAACTTGTCTGCTCATGATGGGAGGCTGTTGTTCCACCAAAAAAAACACGGATATAGGCCTTCCCTTTCCTTTGAACACCAACAATGGAGTTATTGAAGTTGCCTGGCATATTATATTTATTTTATATGTGATGGCTGAAGTGGAGGGCCCTGGAAGTCCTTGCATCCAACAATTGCACAGCTGCATATGTCCTTTGTGGCAAACTATTCTTGTTTATTAGATACGTTTAATTCCGCCAGTTCTTATGTGGGCCAAGGCTTGTTCAGTGACATAAAGGGGTGAGGTAGAAAGGAAATTTAGCATTTCCATGCTTACCACTTCAACTGTTTGCTTGTCTGTGGCCTGCATTTTACAGTGTTCAATTGTCATTTGATTTTGGACAAACTTATTTTATTTGCTAATTTAAAAAGGGTATATGTGTGGTGGTGGGGGGGGGACCCGATATGGAGTGCCAGCACATTAAGATTCTCATGGACAAACTTTTATTTTGACAATAAGATTCCTCACGATTCAATCATTGTCTACGATATTGGAAGTTTCACTCTCCTCTTCTCTCAAAAATGAATTCCTCTTGGACTGTTACTTTCGACTTTGTGTGCTTCATGTATCCACTGTAATCCTTCTCTATTGAATTATTTAGAATTGATTTCCTGTTTTTTCATAAATCAAGCATTAAGCCTTAATAACCTTCCATTGAGCAACTTGCCTTAGCTTCATTATGTGCATTTCATTTTAGCCATTTCCGTTCTATTTTGCTGGAATAGAAAAGAAGTATTTACTGAATCTATTGTTCTTTGTAGAATTCCCTTTAGTATCTTGATATGCTTTAGGCATATACTTCGTACGAATATTCATGTGAAGGTTGTCATTCAAGATTCTGTGGTACAGTCTTACGAGGTGAACTCTAGAGGGTTGGAAGTTTTCTCAAAAAGTTGGCTCCCAGAGACCTGTCCCCCCAAAGCAGTGATTTGTTTTTGTCATGGTTATGGAGACACCTGCACATTTTTCTTTGAAGGCATGTAGCTCACGACTAATATTAGAAGTACAAGTCTTAATCTGAGAGAATATGGTATTTATGAGTCTATCACATTATTGTTGTAGGTATCGCTAGGAAATTAGCATCATCGGGATATGGAATTTTTGCGATGGATTATCCAGGATATGGTCTTTCAGAAGGTCTTCATGGCTATACTCCAAGCTTTGACCAGCTGGTCAATGATGTCATTGAGCATTACTCAAAAGTTAAAGGTATATCACCTGTTGATCTACTAAATGCTCTATGGCAGTATTCTTTTGGGAAAAAAAATCTGACTGTGAAAATTAGTTTTGAGATATCAGATTACAATTCAGTGCATACTTCCTTTCTTTTTATCTCTGTTCGATCCATATGAAAAGCTCATTCTGCAGCTCTGAGCATATTCAAACTAAGGTGATGAATACAATCCAAAGCAAATGTTTGAACTTCTTGTATTGTAGATTAAAAAAAAAAAAAATCTTGTATTGAAAAGAGCTAATTTTTCCAACTCTTGCCAATAGGGACTATGTAGAAAGACCAAGGTAACCACTGCATCTTAGAAATTTCTCTTTTACCCAAGATAGATCTAAATAAGTATTGGATAGGACTCCAAAGAAAAGGGGAAAAAGTATGCTAGCAGAAAGCATGAAGGAATTCTGAAGCTTCAGTAACTATAATACCATTTTTAGGACTTGTACGTTGGCATTTAATAAGATGTATCATGTAGATCCCAACTCTTAGCTGAATTCAATCCAATAGAGTGGATTTGGTATTGCGATCTGTTTACTTGACAACGTCAATGAACCCACAAAGCATCTTGATCTAAATGATTTATATACCAGCCTGATAGATATATGCTTATGTGAAGTCTTGTTAAGTTAGAACTGTATCATCTATGTAACCTCCATACTGTTGCATGTAACATTCCTTTTGTGTTCATGCTTCTTTTGGCCTGTTATCATCATGGCCGCATATTCACTATGCTGCTGTAAAAGGTAAGCATATGCTCGTTATTCCTGACTAGACTGTTGTCAGAATGACTATGCCATGAATTGCTGATAATGCTTATAGACGGTTATTTGGGGTGCAGAGAACCCAGAGTTCTGTAGTCTCCCAAGCTTCCTGTTCGGACAGTCTATGGGTGGTGCTGTAGCTCTGAAGGTTCACCTGAAGCATCCTGATGCATGGAATGGTGCCATTCTTGTTGCACCTATGTGCAAAGTATACTTCTCTACTTGATTCTGAAAGACCCCCCCCCCCCCCCCGCGTCTGTGATTTGTACATCTAAATTGAAGGCAGGATTTTGATGTAGATTGCAGATGATATGGTTCCACCGTGGCTGGTGACGCAAATTCTAATTGGCATTGCGAAAATTTTTCCGAAGCAGAAGCTAGTTCCACAAAAGGATATAGCTGAAGCGGCATTCAGAGACCCGAAGAAGAGAGAACTGGTTTGTTTCTTTCTTTGTCTCTAACAAATTAAGGATGAATATGATGTTGTCTTGAGTTGTAACACAGAAGATGAAGGTAAGTGTTTTATTGTGGTGTTAGGATGGGTTGCCTCTCCCTGCCTTTAACTACTGTTTTATTGGTATGATTTTACATGCTTATATCTTCCTATGTGAATATGTTTACCAAAAGTTTCAGTTCTCTTCTAAATGCAGGCTGCCTACAACGTTATTGCTTACAAGCATAAACCGCGTTTGGGAACTGCTGTGGAGCTACTCAGAACCACCCAAGAGATTGAACATGAACTGGAAAATGTGAGTTCCCGGACTTCTCATTTGTTTCCTTGTAGAAATGGCCACAATTCCTTTTTTATCCCCTTCAGCAGATTTTGTTCAGCTCTATTTTATATGCACGCTGTTCCTTTATCCTAAATCTGACTGTCTGGGTTTCTTATATTTCTGTTTTTAGAAGATATAGTTGGACACTGGGAGAATCTCAAGTTTATTGGAAAATAAAATCCATGGTGGCCAATGTACTCCAAATGCTCTATCAGACCTCTGAACCATTTTCTATTTTCAGTTGGGTTTAGCCCAAATAGGTACTTAAAAACATAAATTAATATGCAAAAATGTATGGTGTTCTGAATATAGAACTCAACATGAAGAGAGAAAGGATCCATGAAAATTTTCAAGGGGAAGGTTCCAAGGAAAAATAATTTACCTGTTATGTTATGATTCTATTTCTCCAAGATGTGGATGCCCTCTTTCATGGATTAATTAATTGTTGACCTGAGAACTTAAGAAAATTAGGTTTAATTCATTGTAATTGCCACATTGACCTGAGCTGGTCTCTAGTTAAATATCCTGATGCTTGATGGTTCAGGAGATGCAGGACCAGAACCAAGGGCAAAGGAAAGTGACACCGTCCTAAAGAAAGGTCTGTAAAACTGACAGGCATTGAATAAGAAGTTTACTCTGACTGTCGACTATTGCATAGGGTGTATCTATCTCAACAATGTGAACTTTCATCCGTAAAGGAGCTCATTCGTATATAAGCTTTTGGCAGATGAGGAAGTCCGAGATGCCTGAGTTACAGCTATATATAGTGTTTGTAAGGAACTTTATCCGTAAACTGTCTTGTGATTCCCTTATCTAAGATGATTTCTTAACTTCCTAAGATGCATTATCTTTCATTCAACCGGTAGCATCAGCAGTTAGCCACTTAGCCAATTGTCACTAGATGATAACAGACATAATCAGTGCCAAGTTATTTTAGTACTCGGCCATGTAGCAATTTCCTGGAGACTTGGTGCATGCTAAGATAGTTGTTATGTGACTTGTTTAGTTGGGTATTCGGTATAAGCTACTCAAAATTGCTCTGATTTTGGCCTCTCTGCCGAAGTACCCTGACCAAGTTGGACCTCACTTGTGGAGGAGATAGCTTGATGAGCTCTTTCTATGGGTGTTGTGTGTGTGCATGGGTGAATGCAGTGTTATATATCCGTTTCTTAATATTGAGAGAGGTTTTTAATCCTGTTGAAGGCTTCGGACAGAGTTGTAATTAAGTTAATTGACAAGTTATTGACCACAAAGGATTTGAGTCTGTTAGATTCATAAATATGTATATATATATATATATATATATATATATA
>CM042190.1:28736284-28761215 GCA_023539305.1 Ilex asprella
GAGATGAGCTGAACCCTCTGTGCTTTTATTATAATTCTTGCGATTTATTTTTTTTGTTTCCCTGTGGTGCTTTGGCTCGTCTACTCACACCTTTTATAAACCTCTCTTGAATGAGAAAAAGTTCAGCGGGAAGGTATTGTTTGACAAATTGTATGTTCAGCATGGAAAGTAATTTATGTGGATAATTTAAACGAATAGGTCAATTCTCGTGGTCTTATAAAAAAAAAGGGGTTAATTCTTGTGGTGTTATTAAAAAAAGGGTTAATTGTGGTCGTTGGAAAATCCTGAAAGTCAGTTGTACAATTGTGCTATGTGAATTTACGGGGACATTTCACAAATTGTGATTCAAAAGAACATTTTATAGATATTTAAATGATTTCTTTCTCCTCTCTGCTATTGATGTGGTGAGACTATTTGAAATGAAGTGAGATGAGCTGAACCCTCTGTGCTTTTATTATAATTCTTGCGATTTAATTTTTTTGTTTCCCTGTGGTGCTTTGGCACGTCTACTCACACCTTTTATAAACCTCTCTTGTATGACTGGCAGGATGTGGTTCTTATCGCCACCCGAAGGATATTGCGCCCACCTAAGAAAGGCTCTGCTGTTCGAAGGCCTCGCTCTCGTACACTTACAGCTGTTCATGATGCAATGCTTGAGGACGTTGTGTATCCCGCTGAGATAGTTGGAAAACGCATCAGATACAGGATTGATGGGTCAAAAATCATCAAGGTAATTTACCAGTCCTTTATGATGAGGATCTAGAAAAAAGGATCCCCAAGAAATATCATCCTTTCTAAACCAAAAAATGGAAAAAATATATCAGCCTGTCACTTTGTTTCATCTATGTTATACTTCTCCCACTGTTCTTTATAATGTTCCTTGGTGTTGGCAGATTTTCTTGGATCCCAAAGCACGGAATGATACCGAGTACAAACTAGAGACATTCGCTGGTGTTTACAGGAAGCTTTCTGGGAAAGATGTTGTCTTTGAATATCCGATGACAGAGGCTTAAGAGCTGCGGTCACATATGCTTTTCTGTTTCTGTTTCTGTTTCCGTTTATTGTGTTAAAGATTATCATTGCTTGAATCTTATTTTGGGCTACCAGAAATTTTGAGTGAGATAGAAATTGATGAACTTCTGCATGTGAAGCTGGGAACCTTTATGAATTTTTTCCCCTTTCTGCTGCTTATGAATTTGAATTTGTAGAAACTCCTATACTGATTTGAGGGGAAACCCTTTTCTTGTAGGACTAAATAGCTTTTCTAATTTTTGCTCCATGCATGGTCAGATTCTTTCATGTTCTGTTTGGTAGGAAGGATGAGTAGTAGAAGTGATATACTTTCTATTTTGTAATAAAGGAAAATAAAAATGATTTATATTTATTTCTTTGTAAGTAGTAAGATAGATGGAAAGTAGAAATAATTATTTTTTGTGTTTGGTATTGATAAAAAAATAGAAGGATGGAAAAAATATACATATATAATTTATTATGTTATCCTTGTATGAGATTAGTTTATATACTGAGTAATTCTATTTTGATCTAAAATTTAATTTAATTTATTGATATAATTACGTGGTTTCAGTAGAATCATTGAATTAAAATTAAGTTATAATGGTTTTTTATTTTTATGCTATTGGAAATGGAGATAAAAGTAAAATTATTTAACTATCCTGTGCGGTCAAATTGAGTTGAAATGCTGCCCTTGCCGCCTGTGGTAGTTCTTTATTTGAAAGTGTACCTGTATACGCTACTGTCAATCTCCATTTTGCAAATTCATGTGCTAGAGAATTTGCGTCTCTTGGTACAAAGTTCATTCCCCAATCTACATGGGTAGCACGAAGGTGCTTGAGGTCCGAAATGATATTAGTTATTGACCAATGGTGCTTAATGGGCTCCAGATCTGTTGCATGGACGACCACTTGGCAATCCTTTTCAGTGGTTATATAACTCCAGTTCTCTTGATGTGCCCATAATGCTGCAAATATAGCTGCCATGGCTTCTGCCATTAATGGTTCCTCTAGAGGGTGAATTGCAAGCTTTGCCTGAAGTACCAAGCTTGTATGATTTCTAACAACTGCAGCAGTGCAAATCTGTTACGCACCAATGGCTGCATCAAAGTTCAATTTGCAGCCTCCTCCTGCCGGGCTGACCCATTTTGTTGCTTGATGAATTATGGATCCAGTCTTGCAGGATTAGTTGTGGATATTCATCTATGTGTATACCCCATATGGAGAATCATAACATTCTTGCAAGAGGGCACATGAAAGAGAGATGCTTCGGGGTTTCTATTTCCTGTTTACAAAATTGACAATGAGGATCCTGAATAGGAAATCTGGTTGCCAGAAGGTTCCATCACTGGAGGGTATCCACTTCATACAATCCTGCCTTTGGAAATTTGCCAATTTAATATCTAGTATGGCTTGGACTGTGCGATCGTCGAAGACTGAGTTTAGAAGGGATACATTCCATTGATTACTTTTTTTTATTATTATTTATTTAAAAAATAAAAAATGTACACAAGCACACACAGAATGTTTCTCGAGTTGAGACACATGAACCCAAATCGAATTCTGCAAGACGGGATCGTGTTTCTTGAAAATCTTATTCTTGTCCTGGTAGTAAGTGGTAATATAGCCTTCCACATTCCCATGGAAAGGCCAGAGTGTTTGTTCTTTTATCACGCAAACAAATTGTCTTCCTCCGCTTCGGTAGTGTTGTAAGGATGTATATATATACACTAGTCATAACTCGTGCATGAATGCACGATAAAATATAAAATTCGAGTACCTAAAAAATGGATCTCACTATATTAAATTTTTTCAACATGTGTATATTATCGTATAGGAATAATGTTTAAAATAAAGATTATATTAACTACAAATTAATCAAATATTAAATAATTAAATATATGATAGAAATGAGTGATGTGATGTTTTTAGGGGGAAAATATATAAATGATTAAACATGTGATATAAATGAGTGATGTGATATTTTTTGGAAGAAAAATATGTAAGAAATAGAAATTCAAGTTGCTATATGTTTATAGATGTAAAAAAGCCTACCATGAAACTTAGGCTCTGTTTGGTTTGCTTATCAAAAAACAATATTCAAAAATTATTTTTAGAAGAATTTTAAAAAAATATTTTTAATATGTTTTATATCGCATAACTTATTTAGTCATATGATTCTAAAAACAGTTCTATAGAATTAAAAATAATAAAACTTATTTTGATAGTAACCCAAAAAACAAAAATGTGACGGTGATAGTGGTGGGTGATGAGAGTAGAAGGGTGGTGGTGGTGAATGTGGTGTTTTTAAAATTTTAAAAAAGTTATTTCCAAAAACACAAAACACCTATAACATTTTCTCTTAAATTTACCCAATTTTTATTCTCCATTTAAAAAAAAAAAAATTAGTCAAATAATTTTTTTCTCAGAAACTGTTTCATGAAACGTAAGTCAAACAACGCCTTATATTTTCATCGTAGCGTAGCGCACGCAAAGCTTGCAATGTCAAGAGACACCTTCACCATTGATCCGCGTGCAGTAGCCGTGGTGAAGGGTAAGTTGAGCCCGGGAATCTGCCACCTTGAGGACTGATGCAAATGGATGTCTTAAACGGAAGAGAGAAAATACCATAGCGGGTAAAGGAAAGGAAAGGAAAACCTAGAACAAATGCTGGTGTACATGGATCACAGGCTAAAGTTTTTGTTTTTAAATTCGAATCAAAATTTGTCTACTAAGAAGCAAATACATTGAGAGCCAGGCATTTTCTTTTCAAAGACATTCTCTTATTTCTATATTATTGCTACATATATTACTAGTTCATATCCGTACAGATCTTGATGGGCACAGAACTATGGATAGCAGCAGTACATATAGCATAACAAAGTAAAATCAAAGCAATTTCACTTCCCCGCTGCTGCAGATAGACGCTGCCCATGTCAAGATTGAAAAGACTAAAAAAAACTGCTGTTTATTCCTGCTCTATACAAGTGCACCTCTGATGTCGATTTTACAATAATCTCACAGTAGGCAGGTGCAAATAGTACATCACCTTCAGTAACATCATCTTTGAATGACGCCGTACACATTGTTCCCTCTCCCACCGTGACCACAAAAATGGAGGGACCAGGGATTTCTGGAAAAACAGCTGATGCACCTTGGGGAAGAATGCACCGGTCAACCTCAAATTCATCAAAAGGAGGGAGGTATCTTGTGGTATATGGATTTAAAGGCACACCTTGAAGAATTTCTGGAAATCCCTGCAACAGAAACTGAGTTAGAAATTTTGATACAATCTAGCAAAAACCCAAACTGTAACGAATTAAATATTCAAGTATCAATGCAACAAGCCAATCAAGGCAAAATTTAGTTACCACCCTAAATGTCTGTGACAAATTACCAGGTTCATTTTTCGCTATCTGAACACAAACAATAATGCCAGTTAAATAACGACATTCTTCCAAAATTTGGAATGCTATCCTCACCTGTTTGTACGTTAGCATAGAACAGAGGATTTGAACATCCCGATTCTTTGGAGTAAGCCCAGCACGCACAACATTGTCTGAGGTTGCCATGCATTCAATACACTCGCCATATAGATATGCATGAAGTTCATTTGCCCCAAGATACAGAGCTTCACCAGGATTAAGTTTCACATAATTAAAAAGGAAGGCTGCTAAGACACCAACATCAGCTGGATACTGTTTTTCAAGATGCAAGACTAACTGTTCCTTATCTGTCAGCAGCCTCACCTGAGAAAAGTGAAAAAGGAAAAGTTGTGATAAGAGAGAATGAAAATAAAACACTGTTATTAGAAAGTATATGCTTAATGACTTTAATATGCAGAAACCCTTCCACAATAGTGATGATACAACCATCAAAAGAAATACTAAACACTTGGTACATCCTCTATATCTAAGCAAAATTGTCCTGTAACAAATCCATCATACTGTCCTGGATTATAATTAACAACATTCATGCGCATGGCACCGCCATGAACCACCAGCGGTCCTTGAACATACCATCCTATAAGTTAAAAATATAGGCAGTAAGATTCAGCAACTGGTGCACTAAAAAGTCGACATCCTTGCTTGGGTGGGAAGACGTACAGACAAATCATACAAAGATTCCAAATTGGTCACTGTTGATAACACTCATTGATTGAGCTGGAGCATCATTCTACTGAGGGTCATTACCGCTCTGGCTTGTCCCAATGTACTTTAAGACAAACGGAAGTCACAGCCAGAGATGGGTAACCTGATTCTGCTGCCCATGTTACAAGTATACAACTACCTCGCATGAAAAATTCAGTTCAATACAGTTTCTGTAGCTGCCACAAAACTTGTATAAACCAGTTCCGTAAACCAAGTGCAGTAATGCTAGAATGAATTATAGGATTATCAAAATGATAATACAAAAGGTATACACCATTTAGTAATAAAATAACATTATATAAAAAAAATTTACACATGCTCTTTGACGGTTCTGATTGGCATGGCGATTAAATTACATAAAAATATAATGAAGACAAAGAAAATGAGAGGGAAGTTTTTCTTTCTTGCCAAATCAAAAGCAGCACAACGTAAATTTTAAATGCACCAAACTTCTTATCTTTTTGCCGCACCAAGGAAGGGTTAGTAGCCAAAAATATTCAGAACTATGCTGTAACTGTTGGGTTTCAGATCCGTATTATTACTCTGACTGTGCTTTTGTAAGTGTGAGTGCATGCATTTTGGTTTTTTTTTTGCCTTTGTTTTCTTGTATATGTATATAAATATATACGTATGTACGTATATTTGTAACAGTTGAGGACCACTTGTCCTCCTTTGTAGCATATTTTTATTATTAATACATTTCTTTGGTTTACAATCTAAAAAATATCTACACGTAAGCTAGAATTTCCAATGCTGCACTATGACCTTGATTTGATTTGAACAAAAAAAACATGCTCATAGAACTTTTCCCCATTGTCTTACATTCTTACAAGTGTCGATGGTTAAACCAAAAAATTTACTGGAAAACATGATTATCATGCATGCCTTCAATCCTATTCAGTGACTCAAAATATATATTGAAACATCCCTGATGGTGGCTCAAGGAGCATAGACTTAGAACTGCATTTTTTAATTAAAAAATGAACCGAACAAAAGAGAGTAGCATAACTTCTTGGTCCCATCAAATTTAAGTTTATGGCAGAGGAGATACAATTGCAAGTGACGACAACATACTACATACATGCAGAAAGAAAGAAAGCATATCTTTTAATAGAAGCAGGATAACATCAAAAGTCAAATTCTCCTACATAATGCGACAGAGTGTCCCAATCATTATACTGTCTAAATATACAGGAACAATTCAATGAACTCAAAGAATATAAGAAAAAGAATAAGAAACAGGATGAAATCTACCTTAGTTTCCATGTTCAGACGACTTCTCAGCTTGGATAATGCTTCAGAAATCACATCCTTGCTAGCAGACATGAGTTCAGTGAACATTAATTGCAGATGTTGCTTTGCTTTCTCCTCCATATCTTTCTCATTGTCGTGCAACAATTGGTCTGCATATGCACTGCCAACCACTTCTATAATCTCAGGAACCTTTTGAAGAATACCCTTAAGCTCCTAGAAAGAGCGACAAAAATCCCTCCAAGTTAATCTCATAAGTGTGAAAGGTGCCCACACCAGACGCAGTAACATTAGGTCTATTCCAACAATTTTATACATGCATTTAAAGTTACTTTAGGTCAAACCTAATTTGGTTTTATTTTTAAGAAAAGCGAGAATCGTTTTATGCGATTCAATAGTCCCGTTTGTCCTATTTTTAGTAACTGGATCCAGTTGGAAACATCTGCCTTCAACATCGACAGTGTTGCTTCAACTAATATGCAAACTAGAAATCCGTAATAGACCATTACTCCTTAAATTGCTATTGCATTACATGCACCAGAGTACCATGGAGGAAAATCAAGTCTACTCAAACGAATACCTTCAATTGCAAAACAAATCACTCAAGCCAGACATAAGAACAGAGATATTTCAAAAGAATTCTCTCAATCCAGTTGTGACTATGGCATCAATGACCAGCTTTTTTGGAATCTGTGAGCAGTGGCAATGTCACAACTGCATTAGCTCGAGCCTAGAACACCGTCCAGATGAACATAAACTTTTTCTTCCACTCAAAAAGTTCCCACCAATAATGTAAACAATTAATGAACACGGGTAGAAAGCAGGAAATTAACTTCTTGCTGTAAAAACCACAAATCCAATAAGGACTCGAAGCAAACTTATTTAACACCAAAAGCATGTTGAATAAAAATCATTAAAACAAGGTGTAACCACACATCCATATAAAAAAGGTTGACATGCCAAGTTTGCAACCAAGATAAAGTTCTCTAAGGAATTAAGTCCATCAACAAGTTGATCAGATCTCCCCAAAAGAAGGAAAAATTTGGAAAGCAAAAGTAAAATTTCTTGCATCCCAAATCCGGCTTACTTATCACGCATTTTTCTATCAATTACAACACTGAAATACCAGAAAAAAATAAATCAAATGAAGATGAGTATATTACCTCAAGACTGATGAACCCGCATAACGCCCCAAACTCTGTTAGTGCCAAAGCCATCTCTGGTTTGTGATTATCATCCTTATAGACATCTGGCCGCTTCTTATGCAGAATCTCAGCCAGTTTTTTATCTGGATGAGCCTGTATTGACAATGCTTTTGCAACTGAAAGAATCTAAAACACGCTAAATAATCAGAAATCCATTAAATTGTAGGACAACAAATAAGTAAAATTTCAACATCACAAAATCTACACCAATCCTAATAAAATCATGAATTCCCAATACCCCAGGATAAAAAGGGGAAGCAGTGTGGCCAAAACAGTAAGGGAACCGCAAAAACCAATCACTAGAATGGATAAAAACTAACTAATTTTTTTGAGAGAAGTACACATATATGTGTGTATATATACACACACATATAATATTGACAATTGAGCTCCATTGATTTTGGTATACCTTGAACAAGAAAGGAAGATTAGTGCCCCACTTGTCAACAACCTTATCACCAAGCACATGAGGGTTCTTCTCAATCCAAGACTTCAAACTCACATTCCCACCCTTTGAACCATTCAACACTCCATTGTCGGCGCTTTTGTGGACCACAAACGATGGTCCAGAACCATGAGTACCCATCCAGAACTCGGCATAATGCTTGTCTTCATCAATCTCAACCCCCGAGTTCAACGAAAACAATCTCGCCACCCGCGATTCTTGCCCGATTCCACCCCAATCGTAGTTCTGAACCGAACATCTCAGTCTAATGAGCCTTCTCTGCTTCCCTGTACCATTAACCTCCATGAATGATAGAACTAGAAATCGAAAACCCCTACAGAGAGAAATTCGAGTGCTTTGAAAAGATTTCAGTGACCTCCATTGCACAAAACTCTGCCTTTTGAAGCCAACCTTCAAGAAGGAAAGGAAGAGAGAGAAAAATACGGTTGTAGAGAGAGAAAGAGAGAGATTGTGACGTGAGGGAGTGAAAAATTGGAGTTATCGTCAGATTGGGAAAAAGTATTTGGAAATTTCGAAGAGGTTTTGCCTTGGAGAAGTCACGCACGCAGTTACAGTTGGGTCGGTGGTGTTCGTCGTCAAGAGGTGAGTCCAATCCCATTCCATCTGCAATACAATGGATTGCTATATTTAGCGGTTGCACTGGCAGTTGCTGTTTGGGTCCCCCAATCAATATCAATTCTTTCGGGCCCTTCCCGGGTCAAACTGCCCCGTCCACCAGCCTGTATTTTTATTATTTTTTGGTTTTCATATTTAAATCGTTTTATATGGTCGGTTTGATCAAAAAACAAAAACCAAAAATAAAAATAAAAAACGTCTTTTTTTTTTTTTTAAATCGTCACTCGTTTATCAAATGATGACAGAAACAAAAAACATAAATGGTTACTAAACGATTTTTTTTTCTCTAAATATCAAAATAAAATCGAAAAAACGAAAAACTTGATTACAATTTTTTTTTTGATCTGTAACTCGATTACAATTCAAGAAGGCGTTTTTGGTTGATAGTTTTGAATTCATGGTTACAATATAGGGAAAATTGCACTTTGCACCCTAATTTTTTTTAAGATTTTTATTTTACATTTTCAAAGATTAAATTTCTCGGATGACACTCTTAATATATCAAAGATATTGCAATATAATCTTTTTGCTAACTTTTCGTTAATTTTTTTGCCAGCATCAATAGGGTGTCTTAAAAAAAACACAAAAAAAAAAAAAAGGAACGTAACAGAAGAATCACTTTGTAATATTTTTGATACTAGGGTATAAGATAAAAATTTAATTTTTAAAAGTACTAAATAAGAATTTTCAAATCTTTGAGAATGCCCTACAATATATACCCAAATCATGCATCAACATTTTGATTCATTTCTAATTGGAATTATCTTTGAGTTAACCTTTTATATTAGAACTTAAAAAATTCTCTGAATTCATACTTATTTATACATTCACCATTAACCTTTGTAAATTATGTGTATCGTGTAATTCACAAATTATTCTTTAATTAATTAAACTATTTAATTTCTCACATGACTTATTTAATTACTTAAATCTGTTTTACAATGGCTCAAAAAGCAAATTTTGTTGTCGTTTCGATCGAAAATGATCACGAAACAAAACAAAATCATATAATTTGGAGGGAGAAAATAAGAACTTTTTTTTAAGTGGTTACAAACGTTAATTATTCGGACAATGTAAAATTAATAACTACAATTAAAGGCATAATATGAGAAGAATGTTAGCTATATTCACAATGTAAAAATCAAAATCATCAATTTTTTTTTTTAAAGTTTAATAGTCAGAGGTATTTGAATCAACAAACACATATTTTAATTAATTTCTCTCCGATGTTAATAACAAATTATATATATTTCGTACATGGCATGGCAGTGACCGATGTCTCTTCTCGACTAGTGTTTAATATTGTTTGACTTGAATTGATGTGAGGAGTTAGATTGAATTTGAATTGGAAAGGGGATGGAAGATGGATACGTCTTCTTGCGTTAACATCAAAAAAAGTAAAAGGTTGGCCTCCGTCACGCTTTCTGGGCAAGATAGATGAGCACCAAACGGATATGCGTGGCAATTTGACCATTCAAGGAATTATTATTATTCTTATTCACTGCCCACTCGAAAGTTGCTTTAGCAGCATCTCAACTTATGCTTCCCAAGTGGCCACGAGGTCAAGGTGGATAGAAAGTGACCCAACACCACTATTGGACCGGAGAAAGAACCTGTTACTTCCCGTTTGTGCACGTTTTTATTTTTAATTTTTATGATAAATAAGAAAAAAAAAATCGGTTGATAACTATTTTTTTTTTGCCACCGTTTTATAAATGAGAGGCGATTTTCAAAAATAAAAAAAAGAAGCTTTCGTTTTTCATTTTTTAAAAAATGAAAAATAGAAATATTACCAAACGGAGCCTTAATATTTTAAATTTTATTCTGATATATATTTTTATCTCGTTTCTATTTTATCGCATATTTTTATTACAAGTTGAATCATTTATAATTTTTATTTTAAACATTGTTTTAAGATCGTGTGTTTTAAAAAAAAAACAAAATTATCATTTTAAATTATGTAATTAAAGAAATGGAAGAAAAAGATTTACAATTTGATATAGCCGAATCAAGTTTTTGAATGTTCAGTTTTTAAGTTGCTTCTTGTCTTTTTAGTTACAGAGATTGTGGCTAGTAATTTAATATCATATTAAATTTTATTATTTTTAATAATTTAGTTATTATTAGGTGTGTTTAAATGTTCTGATTATTTGAATATTTTGACCCTACCATATTGTTCGATTACCGCAAAAAATCAAGTAGTCCAACAGAAGAAATTTTTGTGTTCCACAAAAATCGGGTAAGTATGTATAATATTCATAAAATATTTATTTTTTTACTCGACTCGACCCCCCCATACATACAGATATTAATATTTTAAAATATATATGTGCGTATATTAAATTTTTAATATTTTAACACTGTTAATGTGTGCATAAACCATAAACCAGAAATACTATTTATGTGTTAAATTTTTAATATTTTTACATTATTGTATTGGTTAATTGAAACAATTATTTAATTGAATTGTTGAAATGATCTAAAAATTAATAACTAAAAAATATTGTGTTCACCCGATTTTCTAATCGACTTCCTGTCCAATTGTTTTTGGCAGAATTCAATTAGGAATATTACACTTAATCGAATAAAGTAGGCCAAAAAAATATCTTCCATAAAATATAAAAAAATAAAATATCATAATTCCTAGTTGTAGGGATAGGATGAACACCCCTAATTATTATAATATTTGAAGAAAAAATTACAATTAATGGAATTTATTCTAGAGCGATCACGAAAATATTGTGATTGATCTTGAATAACCTTAATTATTTTAAAGTTTACATTTAAAATATGTAATTTGATTTTGAAAAGATTTAATCTTTAAAAATTATAATGTTTGTGATCAATCAATACATTTGATGGCGGATCATGTTTGTTGGAATTATAATTTACAATCTAAAAAATTATAATTAAACTTTAAAAAATTGTATCTTTCATTAGAGTATCTCATTCCACATCGTAGTTGTCCTCCCAACACGAGAGGTTGATCATATATGTTGGAATTATACTCTGGTATCCAATAATTATTTTTTAGCACCTTGCTTCTCTTTTTTTATCTAATAAAAATAAAACACAGGAAAAAAAAATTTATAATATTATATGTATTTGTGCTTCTTATTTTTATAATTAATAATTTTGGATAATTCAAATCAGCATCTACAATTAAAAGTTACTTTGTCTGATAAAATTGATAAAAATTAGATTTCAGAGTAAATAGGTTTCTTGAAGGACTTAGGACATGTTTGATATGTTTTTTAGGATGAATTTGGATTGATTTGATGAAATTCGGGTTTGATCCAAATATGGGATTCAACTTTTAATGCTGTTTATACCCATGTTTGGTATGCGTAGGGATATATAATTATTATGATAATATATTTGTATATAAATAACTATTTTATCCCTTAACTAATTTGTATATATGAAATATATAGGATATATGGGGGTATAAATGTCAATGTATGTTAAATCCCTTAACCCCAATATAAAACCCACCTCCCATTTGGGTTTCATGAAACCCAAGTATGTAGGTTTCATGACTGGATCAAGACCGGGCCGGGATTCAAATCTTATCCCGACTTTATGGTTGCCAAACATGAATTTAAAGGGGTCTATATCCTAACTCATGCTTCCAAACCCCCATACCAAACATGCCCTTAAAGTCTAAAGGAGTTCATATAACATATCAACGTTCAAGTTTCCCAAAAAAAATCCAAACCAAAGTGGGGTAATTCCCATTACGGGTGGTAATTTTTGACATAACACAATAACTCGATACAAGCATGACACGAATAAGTGGATTTGGATTGACTACATTTTTTATACGAACCCGTGTATGACACGACCCATCAACACGAAATGTTAATGGGTCGTATTCGAGTTCAACCAGCTTAACCCGAAATGACCCGTCAACACGAAGTTTTTAACTCGAAAGAGATTGACCTGGCCTTTTCGTTGCATGTATGAGTTTTCATGTTCTGATGACTTATTTTTTCTATTACTTATGATATTTAATTTGGTTGCGCAATGTACGATTAACATATTTAATTAGTATTATAGAAATAAAATATTAGTTATTTATAACTGTTTATCAAACACTGATATAATTATTATATAAAAAAATATATTATTACTCATTATTATTATAATTAAATTAATTTTTAGTTTATAGAAAAAATATGATGAAAGTTTAATTAAATGAAAATAAAATCTGAAGAGTTAAATTTTTTATTTAAAGTTTATGTAGGTCAATACGAATACGACACGAAATTAAACTGGTCAACTCGATACGATACGATTAATTAAATAGGTTGGGTTAAGATTGACAAATATTCGACATAAACACGACACAACGCGACTCGATTCTCGCCCTAATTCCAAAACGCCGAGGTTTGGCCGGACAGGATAACGGCCCACGGACTTGAGTTTATGGGCCGGCCACAGCAATCTTCTCCAAAGTAGGGTTTTGCGTTCAAGCTTCGAACGTTTCTCGCAGGAAGAACTTCAATTCTCAATTGCCAAGTAAACAATGGCGGAATCGATTTGCAGAGCTCTACGTGACGGAGCATTAGAAGGAGAACACGCACCAGCTCTCACGATAAAAGACTCAATCGACTCACCTTTCGGACCCGTTGTCTTTAATCACGTTCTCACTCAACTTTCTTCCAACGTTTTGGCTGGAAAATCACAGTCCAAGTCAGTTCAATTCTTCTCAAATTGAAAAGATAAAACTAAACTTGCTTTCAAATGTTCAATTATTGTCTTTGTCTCTTGTTGGTGATATGTATAATTGCATTGTTAGAGGAATTGTGCTCGTTGCAATGACTCGAAGCCCGTCGTTCTATGCTGATTTGATGAAGAGCAGAGGAAACGACGTCGCTTCATCACAAAAATGGTTAGAAAAATAATTGTACCTGTATAGTGGATTATGATTTTTCGTTGTGTGCAATTTCTGAATGTAAATGTTGGGACAGGATTAGTGTTTTGGATTGTTATACGGATCCTCTTGGCTGGAATGACCGGCTTATGGACTCTGGAAGTATTACTAACTCCTCTGCAGAAGCTTCTGTTAGTACTAGTGTATGCAAGGATGTGAGGAATATGGATAAATTGGCCTCTTCAATACTTGAATTAGGGAAAGGTATGGTGTCAATCTAGCTAGATAAAACCTTAATTGAAGTGTACTATTGCTAGATATTCTGTTTTAAGACTAATTGTTTATTACTTCTTATTGATTATCATTACAGGATTGGTTGGACAAGGAAAAGATCGTTTCTCAGTTGCCATAGATTCGGTAATCATGCTTGCCAGCACTAGAATTTAGATAGGGACAATAATAGTTACAGTTCATATGTGTGCTAACGGCCAAATGCTTTGAGATTGAAATGATGTCTAAGTGAGAATTGCATTGTAACATGACATCTATTCAATGCTAATGTTTGTTTTGGGCCATCCTTCCTAAGTGTATGTACACTAGTAAATTTTAAAATTTTATGCATTGGATTGTGACTCTGCATTTGGATTGCATATGAGTTTGATGTCTGGTGGGTCTAGTCTGCATCACTTTATGATGAGAGGAAACTTCCTATGAAGAACCAGTCAGGTACAAAAAGCATATGATTGGTAGGCTCTGCAGATAAACATGTTATGAGTGTGGCTTTGTCTCTGCCCTATTTACATAAAGACAACTGCATTGATGAAGTATTTTATTTGTACATTGTATGGGGAAGAAACTTCGTGCCATGCTAATTTTTGTTTGTTTCTCTTGTGTTGCACAATTTCAGATCAGAGCGGTTTAACATTTTTGGTCACGTAAGAAAGTTCCAAAAAGTACTTTTGTTATGCATGTCTAGTTTTAAGCAGTCTGGTGGTTTTGGCATGAAAACCATTTGATTGATGGACTTGACATGTCCGCTCAAGTTAAGTGGACATGTTTGGGGATGGTTGAAAAAGAAATCTTGACTACATAAATATTAAATTTCAGGTATCTTTGAAAATGAAAGTTATGGTAAAATTAAATTTGGAAGAAAATATCGTTGGATGAAATGATCTGTAACTCATATTTCCATGTCTGCAGATTAATTAATCAACACTTGGTGTGAATATCTCTTGTTTCTTTAATTCCAAAGTAATATTTTACTTGTTTCTCAATATTGGATAATATTCCTTTTTGTGATAAGTCGTTTTGGATTCTATTCAAAGTATCAGTTATTTTAGGATTTCACTAGCTCAGTAATTTTCATGAACACAAAAATAATAATTCGTTGCAATAACTTGTTTAGACACTCTAGAAAACTGCACTACTTTATTTTCCCCAAACATTGTGAATTTTTCTTATGTATGTGTTTATTCGTTTTTATGTGGAAAGTCTTAATTTTCTATTGTCTTTGGAGTTCCGAATCACCCCTAATATACTGTTGACATGGAGGCATTGGGCAATTTTACTGCCTTATTTCCCCTTCGGAGTTAAAGATTCTGAAGATGTTCAGAAACGAATCAACCAGGATAGAAAGGAAGTTTGTTGCCTTGTTTGATTGCACTGGGCATCTAAATCAGTGGTGTATCAGCTTGTCTGTGCCAACTAGTCAAGTCCCTTCCAAGGATGATACACAGAAGCTTCCTACCTGAGTATCAATCCTCTGTCAACGAGCACTATGTGCTCTAGGCTTAGCAGAAATGGTAGAAGCATTATGAGTAGAGATATGTACCTGCTAACTGATTAAAAACTGTGGATGAGTGGGACTGTCAAACTATATTGGCTGGATTTGAATGCTTATGTGTGTGTTTTCTCACTACCCCAGAAGGAGAAATTTCTGGTTGTTTGGCCACAATAAATAATGGCAAATGAGTATTTTGTTGTGCTTTATTGTGCCAGTTTAGACAGCCATGTGGGTGATTCTGACTTTTATACCTGGCTTGCTGAGCCTCTCAAAATCTTTTTAGGATCAATTGGATTATGAAACGTCCTAAGACAAGCCCGCCTATGCCTGGCCTATCTTACTGGTGTGTGACATGCACGAGGTCGAGGGCCATGTTGTTTTGTTTGCTTGTGGTGGCTCACCAAACCTAAATCACGCAAATCCAGAGGCCATAATTAATCTAATCTTCTCCTGAAATACTTGATGTACTTTCATTTTCTGTTCTCAAAACCTTTCTTCCAGTAGTCTCAGCTTGTTACTAATCTCTTTCTCTCTCTCTAAGGATATGATATGTTGTCACAGAGACATAGTTAGATGCCTGAAATCACTCCACAAAATGGATTGGATAATGTTTCTGAATTTTGTGAAGGTTCAAAGTGTTGGCGATAGGTGTTTGAAATGAACGGTCAAAAACATCTATCTTTGAATAAATTATGGATTCTATTTATAGGATAACTCATTGGTCACAACTAGTCAAAGATACCAAAATAAAACCCACTTTTTTTTTCTGTTCATTTGTGAAGGAGTGCTTGTCCTTCTTGTCCCGAGTTTATAGTTTTAATAAAACTTCTGTTGTTTCCACTAAGAAAATATATAACCCATACGTGTGCATGTGACAGTGCGTTTGATTATACTTTTAATATGTAAATATTTTTGGATTGCAAAGTTTCATTCAATTTCCAGCACTTCTATATGTTTAGTGACATCGTGGTTCAGAGCTAAGAGTTTTGGCTTGAAGATTCTGTGCTTGTTTGCAGCATACCTCTCATCTTTCTCTCTCTCTCTCTTCCCCCCTGCATATGTGATGTTTTTGTATCTTTCCAGGTCAGCGAAATGCTAAGACATGCATCTACGTCTACTGTGGCACGCCTTTTAAGCAACCTTCGTAGCCATTGTATGTATATGCTGGCTTCTTTATTTTGTTTCTGAGTACTCTTTCTAATATGCATGCAAAATTATATCACATACTGTATGCCATTCAGATAGCACTGGATTCTTACGCAGAGTAACTTTATCTGGGAAGACTGTTAGAAATGCAAGTTAAAGTTACACTTTGTTAAAAAAAATCGAATTAAGAGCCACTCGTGTTAGTCAAAAAAATGCACATCAAGGAGAAGAATTCCAAACCATTTGACTAGATAAAGTAGAGGCTTCCTGGGGTTGCCAAAATTTATTTTTATTATGATGCATCTAAGCGCAATCACCTATTTGATCAGGCTTCCAGCAGGTACAGTATGGCCGCCATTGCCTGTACCGTAATTGTGCACATTATGCCCTAATGAAGGCTCTAGGTGGTGGTGGTCAGTTTTCCTGATGCAGGTTCTAAGGCTTGCTAGCTTTGATAATTATTTTGTGCTAGTAATGGATGAGTTGGTTGTGTGACCTATGCTTCTATATTCTGTTGGGGTTGTTTTGGCCGTGTTCTGGATTAATTGTTCTTTATTCATAGCCATATGGTTTTTGGTGACCACGAGTCTAGCACATCCTGGCCATCAAGTGAAGGCGTGAATTTAAGCTTATAAACTCAGCAATGACTGATCCTTTCTTCAGACGCGGAAGCCCGGAATGGTATTGCACCCAAATTTTATAGAGTAATATGCCCAATCCTAGACAACCCATGTCTCTATCAGAACTCTGCCAATTCCATCTCGTGTTTGAATGCAAAAATTTGAATTGTGCGGTGGCTATTCAAACTGAAGCTTACGGGTTAATCACTGTTTCTCTTTGTTCCCAGTGTCAGTCTGTTATTTTTCCATAAGTTTATTAGATGTAATAGCTGCTTCAGGAAGCAAAACTCTCACTCAAGATTGTTAGAAACTTTATTCCTTTCACTAAATTATGTAGTCACTTGAGTTCCTAGGCCTTGTGTTAAAAGTCTCAGGAAATGAGATCCACCGAGTTAAGAGTTCCCCCCAGGGGTGTATATTGTGGTAGATTTGTATGTATGAGTGTGAAATATTCTTTCAGATCCCTTTGTCCAGCAATCCGTTATTGGTATCAATCAATTACGTTAACTGCAGCAATGTATCAGCTGGTTTTGATACTTTATGAAATGCATAAATCATCAGTTCTTTGCTGAATAACCCCCATCACCACTGCTTGCCTTTTTGCATACATGGGTTACTAACTGCTGATGTTGACATGTCCGTTATCAATCTTTGAGAGCTGGCATGGATACCAGAATTTGATCTCTTGAACTAATCACATAATTATTTAATATTGTTGTCAATTGTCTAGGAGTGAGAATGGTTAGTAGTTGGATTCCTCCTAATATAGAGTCTTCAATTCAATTTTACTTGATTCACCAAAAACTACTCCAGAGATGATTCAGTTTCTACCCTTTTTTGGTTGCAGACCAAGTTTCTTCTGTGTTTTGGTTATTACACTCAGACCTTCATGAAGTCAGGGTCACTGCCGTTTTTGAGTACATGTCCTCTATGCTGGCCAATTTAGAACCAATGACTCTAACGACAAATGGACAAAGATGCAACCCTGAGAACCTTCCTTTGCTTGAACAGAATTTTAAGAGGGGGAAATTTTCTGTGCGCTTCAAACGAAGAAATGGACGTGTTAGACTGATGGTAATCTCTCCCTCCGTGTCTAAAATCTTTTGTGCTGATATTAAACTAGCAACTCATCTAACATCATTAAAAACTACTGTTAGTGTGAAGAGTTTTGTGTGGATCAATCAGGCATTAAATTTTCCACTGTTTCTTCGGAAGATGGAATGCTCACTCAAAGCCTTGTGCCAAAGGTTAGTCTTGTCTAGCTCTACCTGGTCTCTCTATAGCCTCTATCTGGTACCCGCTACACAAAAAAGAACACGTTCAAGCATACATTACATACACGGCACAGAATATGGGACATTCACTCCTATTACCACTCTCCCTATCTGTTCCCTTTTTCTTTTTGGTGATTCCATGCATACATTTGCACGTAAGCCAGAGAACAGCACATGCAAACACATTTGACAACTGTAACTAAATATGTACATAAAGGTAAGGGAATTACCGGAGATGCAATTACGGCAGGGGTGTTCTTTTGGCAGGTGCAATTCAATCTTCAGCTTTCGGAAAAGGAGCGTATTGACAGGGCCAAAGTTGTGCTTCCATTTGAGCACCAGGGTATGGATAAATCTTAGGTTTAACTATTTTACGTGTCAGACTTGAGCTTCTGCATGTGGTGGGAAAAGAGATCCCTCTTTCAGTATTTTTTTCCTTTTCTACTTTTTAAATTAGTCTCCGGTCCTTATTATTGAGGTTGATGTGTATGACTTTAAGAGTTGTGTAACATTCTGTTTGCTTCAGGAAATGATAAAGCCATTCACATCTACGATGGCCGGAGATCTGTTGATGGAAGCAAAATTGAGAATAAAGACACTCCTATCGAGAAACTGCAAATGACTGAGGATTCTGGCATCGGCGAGATAATATACTTCCGTGATTCAGATGATGAAATGCCAGATTCTGATGAAGACCCAGATGACGATTTGGACATATGATGGTGTTTGTCCCTTCTGGCCTTCTCACCATTGGAATGGCGGTGTTGAAGGTACCGAAAATGTTTATACAAATTAAGTCAATTCTGACATCGATTCAATGTAGCCTTCTGGGAAAAATCTGCCAGTGATCCACTGCTGTGTAAAGCTGTGTAAATTTGGCAGTAGCATATAATGAATTAATTTGATCCCATCAATCTCTGTTATGGTAGAGAGATGCTAGAAAGTGGTGGCGGTCCCATTCAGTGTTGTTCCCATCATGAAATGCAGCGCATGAATAAGAGGAAAAGTTGTTAAAGATGGACGTAAACTCTTAACCTTCTGCTAAGAATATTACTTTGTGAGATTAGCTTTTCCTAAATGTCTTTCATTATTCATATCCAGACAACCCTTTTTAGATCCTTTTTGAGAGCACTAGGGTTGTCCATTAAAGTTACCAAAAAGCTATTTGTGGACATCGCTCTCATCTTTGTTGTTTCCACAGTTGGTGCTCATTTTCTCATCCAAGAGTCATCAAGAACCTCGGGCCCTGGTAAGTAACAAGAACCTCCCAGTTGGTTATGTGTAGTGTAAGGCACCGTTATGTTTCTACATATACATTGACACTAATTGTGATTTTTGACACGCTGGCTTCAAATCACTATTGTTAATAGGCTCTTTATTTACTCATCAAACCATATCTAATGTTGTGTTTGTTGATTCCATCACAACCTTTGGAATGGTTGTGTTGAATCAAATTTGGATTTCTTCTTTTTCTCTTCCTCCTCATTTTTCATGTACGGAAATGTATCCATCATGAACTTGTCCTAGCATTATCACGCAGTTACTTCTTCGAGATCTCAAACTTCTCAAAGCGATCAATTTCTCACCGTGTTTTACCTTTTGTAAATAAATAATGTTGCCTTTTGGTTTATATGCGTCCTCCAGTGAAGGCCCCAACCCAACAAACATCATTTCAGAAGAACAAAATGATAAAGAAGGAATGAGACATGTAGGAGATATGAAGGTCGTTGATGTTTTAGGTTGCATCTTTAAGCGTTTGGTCACATGCCAAGTTGGACAAAGATGGAAAAGATGAAAAGGGATTTTTAAAAAAATGAAAAAGAAAGATAAGACTCTTTTGCTTGGGTGGATTATCCGCCATGGACGCTGCCTCTTGGGTCATCAATTGTGGAGAAAAAAGGGTATTAAGAGTTGCATACGTTGTGGTCCATGGACACCTTATCACTACCTTATATGCTATCCAGTTGGCCTTCGAGTGGGGTGTAACATTGTATGCTGGTGGTGTTTGTGCCCTGCTTGCTCTCTCTCTCTCTCTCTCCTATGTTTTAAGGCTCCACTAATGTCCCACGGCTCATGGGTTCGTCCTTTAGTCGTATGGCCCATTGAACTAGCGGTTAGTCTGATGACCCACCCAGCTTGTTAGGTGGCGTCCGATAACCCTATTAAGTGGGGCAATGTTTGGTTGGTCGGGTTAAAGCATGTGAAGACGGTGATCAGTAGGCTCGCGACCAAGCTCATTGACTCCACAAAATGGAAGATATGTCAAAAAAAAAAAAAAAATTTAACAAAATTGGGTGGATTGCTCAGCTTGTGGCTCGTTCTGGGACATTGAGTGGCGGCTGAGTCTATCCGGGCCGTTGCCGGCCTTTATTACGTTCTATCTATTGAGTTACTTCTTGGCTGTATGTTAGAATCATTTTTTTTTTTGGTTATAGGTTATTTAGGTTTACGTCGACTACTTCCTCAAGTTTAGAGATTGACCACCGTGTCTTGAGCTGAGTTAGAGCATGTTCTTTTAAGGATAAGAATGACTAGCTTTTCGAGAGTGGGTGAAATGATTGAACCCTGGGTTACCATGGACCAAACTCAACATTTGTAAGAATCATATTTATTAAACGACCTGAAACACCCATTTGCACAATTTCACCTCTCATGCCTCGGACTAAGTACAATTCCAAAGGTTAGACTCTTTTGGACGTCGTGCATAGATTTAAGTTTATTGGTCTTCTTGGATCGGGACTGTAGTATAATATTAGGTAAAATATGTTCAATATATATATACTAGTTATTGCATATGCTTGAATGCACAGTGTAATAAAAAATGATAAATAATAAATATATTTGTATTCATATCCAAAATCAAATCACAAATATAGAGAAGAGATAAATAAATTTAAACATCGATTTTGTAGTCAGGGTGAGAGGTGGTGGTAGTAGACGGTGATGGTTGTGGTGGGTGGCAATGACCGTCGTGGCGGCGGCGACGGTGACGAGGACAAAGGTAGTGGCGGCGGCAACACCGGTGGTGGTGGGAGTAAGGGCGGTGGCGGTGGCGGTGACGACGATGGTGGTGGTGGCAGGGGTGGGGTTGTGACAGTGGTGGTGGCGGCGGTAAAAGTAGTGGTGGTGGCAGCGTTGGTGAGGTGGGGAGTGGTAGTGGCAGTGGTAGGGTGGTTTCAAATATTATTATTTTTTTAAAGTACTTATGAGAAATAATTTCTAGAATTACTTTTAAAAAATCACTCAAAACATATCTTTATCTTTTGAGATTTGAATTGTAAGTTACTTTATTATATAGATGTATATATCTTTTTATCTGTTCATAACAAAAAAATAAAATAGAAAGAGAAGACTAGTACAATTCAATGGGAGAAGATTCAACCAGTATTGTTCAACTGTCCTAACTATAAAGACTAATATGCTCAATGATGATCCGTGGGTAAAAATATATAACAGCTATACCACCTAGCCGATTGTTGACATTCAAGCATTAGAAGTAAATAGAAAAGCTAATGTTGAGTCAATAGTTATATTTGTGTGGTGAATTTATGTTTGGTGAAAAATAAAAAATAAAAAATAAAATAGAACAGCTACATTATACTAAAAAAAAAAAAGGTGGCGTCTTTAATCATAGTTATGGTTTATTAGGTGAATGCTCCATAATACTTTCACCTGCCTGTTGGATGTGGGTGTGGATGTGGATGTGGTGCAACCATCACCGTTCAATTTCAATACCAACTTAGGGGATGCTGGTTGCTGATATTGAGTTACATCGGATTGAAGGATTATAATCACTGATTATGAATTTTGGGAATTTCTCTACCACATCTATTCTCTTCTCCCCTTCTCCACATTTGAAATACCTTTATAATTTATCTATTATAACTCTCACATTTCTCTCACTCTAAAATTAAACACACGGGTAACTGTACCGCAAGGTATAAACTAGTAGGTCAGTAGTACACTTTACAAAATTAGATATCATGAGTTCAAATCTACTATTGGAACTACTTTAAGGGTTTTATACTAGTACTTATTTGATAAATATAAAAGGGATGATTGCACGTACTTGGGAGGATTAATCGGATACTCTAAACGACTTGATAATATGGAATCATATATCCTATCACTTGAAGTTGGCTTGATAAAAAAAAAATAGTAAGACTTTTGGACATGAAAACCATAGATTGTTCTCAAACATAAGACATGTCACAAAGATCATACACAGCCATCTCTTCAAATTGACAAATATGTCACAAACATCCTATGGTAGCATTGGCTATGCTTGTCTCTGTTTGGTACTTCAGAATTTAGAATTTTCTTTGTTCCCTTTTTTTTTAGTAAGCACACATTTTATTTTATAAACTTTCTGGGGATAAATACTACTGTTTTATTATAAAGTTTTCTTGTGATTTTTTTTCCTGTTATCACTTCACCATTCTAAATCAAATCATGTCACAGAGCACATGTGTGGTGATATGGAATATATTTCTCGTTTCAGAAAAAGGTGACTTGCCAGAGCATCTAGACAATTGCTTCCACAGAAATATGTTGGTTTGTTTTTGTACCAATCTACCACACCAATAGAAAAGGTCAAAAATAATATGCCCTGGCGGATTTAGGGTGGGGCCTCCACTCTAAATCCATCACCAATCGAGTATGTATTAAAGTTTTTAAATTAGATTCGGATCAATTCAAGTATTAACGATGATTATCCTTTCGTTCTTAATGGTTACCCTCATAGTAAATTATGACTCCGTACGAATAATACGTTATTCAAATTTTATAGAGCGACATTCTCACCCACGTCAGCAAAAATATGTCCTTGTGGTCTAAACATAATACCAATAATCTTTTTTTCTTAACCTACTCTTGATAAGTTAATCATCTTTTCACCCTCTATTCCAAATTTAGAACCCTTTTTTAATATATTTTTACGTAATTTTATTCAATGATCCTCTTTAGTTCAAACGAGGTTTTATGTATTCGAATTGTTCCCAAATACAAAATGAGTAACAAATTGAGAAAAAAACAAAACATACTTGAAGAATCCGGACCCCTTGTGCCTCCCACCTAGGCCTGACCAGTTTAAATTTAGCCTTAGTTTTTTGATCAAAAGCCTTAGTTAGTTGGGATGATAAAAAGTTAGACTCATTAAATTCGCCAATTAAATGAGTCATAAAAAAAAATCTATTCGTCAAAGAGTAATATTATTTGGACTTAAAAATCTGACATAATTTGTTGATCTAATGATGTGGCTTCATTGAAACCATTGGATTAGCACCAAGTTCCAATATTTGATGGAGCCCACAACCAATCCAATGGTCACAGTGAATTAGGTCAGTAAATTAGATCAGATTTTTAAGTCCAAATAGCATTGCTCTTCGTCAAATTTGCTTTTGGATTAGGTCTCTATTAAAAAGTTAAAACAATGGATATAATTACCACCTTTTAAAACTGTAAAAATAACGATAATGTCATTACGTAATTGAAACACCTATTATAAAAAGTTACGTCATCGTAATATATCTTCTTCTCCATAAACACAGATCGTCAAACAGATACACTAAAAGCAAATGATATGTGCTTAAACATGAAAGGTAATCATACTCACAAACATTTATGATTGCACACACAATTTATCATATATGACAAATAATATACACGATCATTCAAGTATATTATACGAATATATATATCTACGAGATAGGTATATCAGTATTTAATTGAGAAGAAGATATAAATACGATATTACAGGTACACAAGTACATAAAATTAAACACAATTTAAAATTTCGTAAATTATAACGAACATATATTTAAATCTACCAATAAATACGTAAAATTTAACTGCTGCGCTCTAATTTGTGTGCCTACCAAATCAACGCTTGAGATAAATGATTGGTATATTCCAAATTGCTTAGTTCACAAATTTGAAATTCAAAATGGATAGACAATACTACAAAATTATGAATATCAAACGTAAAAAAAAAAATGGAAACCAACTATATTTTAGGTTGAAATCATGTGACTAGGATAAAATGAGTAATGAAAACATACTAATTGCCTAACGCTTATACGTTCGCATGACCACATGTAATTTTTTTAAAAACATGAAAGACTTTTTTATATATTAAAAATTCGATAAGACTAAAATTAATTTATACACCAATATAAAAAGATCACAAACTCAATGAGAGAAATTTGACTTATACATAATTTATATACACCATGAATCTAGTTATATACAATTATAAATGAATTGAATATAAATTGAAATTTTTTTAACACTACACAATTTAAACATGAAATAAATGTGATATGACATGGATTAAGATCCCATTCAATATTTTTTTCTAATTCTTTTTTGGCGGATCATCTAACTTGTATTTAAATGAAATCTATTGTATAAAAAGTGGATCACTTACTCGTTAATGATAGATGATTCACAAAAAAAAAAAAAAAAACTTAAAAAAAATGTGTTGAAAAGATTTTTTTTGTATATCCCAACTTATTCCAGTAACTCACCGCACTA
>CM042190.1:28761315-28772225 GCA_023539305.1 Ilex asprella
CTTGTCTTCCATCCATGACTGGGAAATTGCCTCGCATTTGTGAAAAAGATTTTGGAGTCGCTCCAAAGGATCTCGGAACGACCAGTGGGTGGGGTGAATCAATGACGATTAGGGTCTCGGCCCCGAAGGGTGCAAGTCCGGGACAGGCCGATTGAACACTTATGGTTTCAACGTGAAGTCTGGCTGCCTTAGTTTTCTCTTTCCAAAGATCGAGTGATGTGACTCATGATCAGCCAATAAGAGAATAAAACGAGGGAACGCATGCGAAGAAGAAATGACAACGTGGAGGTGAATTGTATTTTCAGTCCGATGAGCCAAGGAGTCAAGGAGCCGAGTAAAGGGATATGTTCGGGCCTTCTTTTATAGACATTCTCCGAGAGCCAAGATTATTCGGTCTCTCTTCAGAGGACCTAGTGTATTCGGCCCTTCTTTATAAAGGCGTACTTATTCGGATCTTTCTCAAGGGCCAGGGTTATTTGGTCTCTCTTCAGAGAACCGATTATTATTCTTTTTGGGCTCGTCCATGCTCGACGTTCGTCGCATCCGATTATAATAACCCTTCTTAGGGATTCATATATTGTCATTTTCTTTGAGTAAGGTTGAGGCTCAGTTATGGTTGTCCTGTTCAGGACTCGACTATCTCTAGTGGCTTGTGATGGTTATATTTGGTATTCCATCCCCCCAACAGGGCACTTCATTAAGTGTTCGGCCTCAAGAGACACGTTCAAGATCTCTATATTCAGTCTCTTTTCCAGTAATCGATGTATTTGGTCCTTCTTCGGGCCTTTTGGATTGGTCTTCAAGGGCCAGGCTTATGCGGTCTCTGTTCGATGGATTAGCGACGTATGTTATATGCCCTTCTCGTCGGATCTATTCGCCTTGGAAGGTGCCTAACGGTTGCCTCACTCATGACTTGGTTATTATTATCCTTCTCGAGAATCTATTATGAGCGTGTTTGACAGGATTCAGTTGTCTTCATCCTTCGGATTCGCCCTCTTAATGAGGCACTCTACAATTGCACGACCTGATGGGTTTTCTTATGTGTTGATTATCGCTCGGGCTCGGAACTGTCTCTACCGTTGAGATGCCATCTATGGCGCTATGCAGGTGTATTGCTCTCAATGTTAAGATCATTCACTGCTCTATTGTAAACGGCAAGGGTACTTGGCATGTGCATGTGCATGTATTATCGTCTGTGGTATTCATGATCTGTGCTCGCTTGACAAATAGTGGATCTAGACATATCTCCCTCAAGTTGTATTCTGCCAAAAAGGGTGGATATTATCTCCTGAGACGTGTATTCTGTATAGCTTTCATCTCCTTCTGGGTATTCAAAGGAAATAAAAGCTGGGGGGCAGTTGGCGGGACATTTCTATCAAGAGGACCCACTAGCTCCACTCCCAAGGAAAGAATATAAATGAATTAACAAATATCACAAGTGGGACCAACTGCAATAAATATGTGGCAGGTAATGAGTGTTTTTAATAGGCTAGCCATGCCTATCTCCTGACATGAACTACTGGACAATGAGGTAAGTGACTCTAATTCTCTCTCTATATATAAGGGTGAAGACCCAAAGAAGAGGGGGGGCCGGAAGTATGAACACTTCAGCTCTTTACTTCGGACACACACTCTTATATGGCTCTTCGAGCGCATACACGGACTGATTCAGTTATGGTTCGCGATACTGACTTAGACATCGGAGGGACCTCCCCTGGCTCAACGCCGGGGGTCCTTCTAACCTCTTTTTGTTTTGCAGTTCACGGATTGGATGATGCTCGAAGACTAGGGGCTACCCTCAAAATATTTCAACTATTGACAGATTTTTACCCGTGCAGAAACTTATAATTAATTTAACGATTGCATTGAATTAGGTCTTTGATTAACTCCCCAAATTAGATCCCTATAACATTCCTTGATAATTGTGGACGGTTCGATTAATCTGGTGAATTAACTTTTCCGTATCAATAAGCGTATCGAGGTCAATCCTTCATCCAGCGTAGCATTTACCGATGCCAAGAGCCTAGTGAGAACTGGCTGTCTGGGGTTAGATTAAGGTAGGGCCTGCTGGGCTTGCCTCTCAGGAGAGACCGGTCGTTAGGCTATGCAGATGAGAAATATGGATACAGATTGTGGGGGGTTTTAGTAGGGGAAGCTTGTGAGAAGACTCGTATGTCACATGTAAGCTCAACTGGGCTGGTTCTTTTTCTGGCCCAATTGGAGGACTGAAAGTGGATGAATGCATAGTGTGGGCTTTTCAAGTTCAGCAGCCGAGTGTGGATCAAGAAGGCTGTGTGTGTGTGTGTGTGTGTGGGAAGAGGACGAGGCGTGGTGTGAGTATAATTTGTCTCCAAATAATGATGGTAAATTGGGGTTTTGTTCCAGCTAATAAATCTAACTTTGAAGATATGGGTGTTGTAATAAATTTTTTTATTACATTTATGCATAAAGATAAAAAGGCAAAAAATAATAAACATGTTTGACAAATAATTTATATGAAATTTACTTAAAATAATAATGGAAATGGAATTAAGAATCTATATCAACAAAAACTAGAAACATCTCCAAAAATTTAAAAAACTACAAAATTTCATTCACATCCCCCCTCATTCTTTCTCTCCGACAGTGACCATAATAGACTCTAATAATGTAATAATAGTGGATTGTCTATTGTCGTATCATTATTTTATCTATATAGTTCTTGCAGATATAAAATATTCAATTAAATAAATAAATTTTTTATTTTTTTATTGTTATATTGTATTTATATTTGCGTCAATTATTCCCTTAAATTCTAAGACTGGTCATTGTATAATATATATATATATATATATAATACATGTCAAAAATCTCATTGGGTAAGTATTAATTATTTTAATTATGTAAATTTAATAATTTTTTTTTTGCCCTTTTGTTTATTATTGCTACAAAAATAAAAAAGACACTAAATATGGAATTTATATGAAGTTTCCTAATGATTGAAGTAAGAATCTCTATCTACATAACTACAATAAATTGTGACCCACCAGCTGAAACATGTAAGGTGGGGAGAGAGAGAGAGAGGGCAATTTCATCGGGGTTGTTAACGTTTTGCCGGTACTTGGAAGTTCACGTGTTCTCAAAGTAACATAATTTTACCCACCTTTTCACACATTGAGAGTAAAACAGCACTCAGACAACTCGCTGCTTGACATCGACACGTGCACCCTAAATCTGTGACGTGCACCCTCAACTTAGCGAGTGTGTACAAAATCACGCTCTGCGAGTGGTAATTCTGAACATTGAAATTTGAAATCTACGCTCCAACCTCCATATCGTGACAGCGCATGATAGCAGACAGACGTAGACTCGACGATACGCAGAGACGACTCGTTTTTCTTGTTGAATATTATTATTTTATTTATTTATTGAATATCATATATCTTTTATATGCCACGTGGACCAGTGCTTCAGTGCGCGTGGGGTGCTGAATTTGTCCCCTTCTGCTTATCTTACGCACCCCAATTGCCTTCACACTCTGCTCTCATACTGTCCCTTTACAGCGAAAACCCGAAGACCAGCCGTTTTCATGGCTTAGCCTTTTGAGCTCTGCTAATGGCAGCAAGTACAGAGCCTTAAACCTTCGACCTTCATTTTCTGGTGTTTTGGGAGAATCGATCTCAGATTTCGTATTTATTTTTTCAGATGATTATGCTTTTGAGGCTGTGATTCTGATTTTGATTATCGATAATCTTCTTCTCTCTCTCTTGCTCCGTCTATTGTCATGTACAGTTGTTTTCTCTGCTACATTGGGGTGTTGCGTGAAGAGACGTGGAATTGAACAGACTGTTGGGTGCAGTACTGAGGTGGCTGTTTTATTTCTGTTTTGTAGCGGATGTGGAGTTGTTTTCTTGTCAGGCTTTTGGTAAGGATTTGTAGGGTTTTCTTTGTGTTTGTTTCTTGAGAAGGTTTGCTTACGCGTTGGAGATTCTTTATCACAAGGCATTGTTGGAGATTCTTTCTTTTCTGCTAATGCTGTAGGGTTTGGAATTTGGATGCTTTTTGTGGGGAGGAAATGTGACTGTGTGTGTGTGTGTGTGTGAGAGAGAGAGAGAGAGAGAGAGAGTGTTTCAGAGCAGAGATAGAAAGAGTGTGTTTCAGAGAGAGAAGATAGAAAGAGTGCGTTTCTTGTGAAAACAAGCGTTCGAGAGAAGTAATGGAAGTTTTTTGTGCGATTGTGGAGATAAGCCATCTGTCGCTTCTTTCGCCGTAATCTCTAATGAGAGAGAGCGGGGCATTGTGATGAGCAAATGTAGAGGTTGTTGTGAAGGATTTAGTTTGTTTGTGGACGTGATGGGATTCTTGTGAGTGTGGGTTCAGAAATTGGGTGTTTTAGGATTTTTTTGTTTGTTTGTTTTAGGAAGCAAATCTGAAGAATTTGATCTAGGGTTTAAGATCATTTAGATTTTTTAAGAGATATGAATCATACTAGGGATAAGACGGCGTCATCTTTAGCCATTACAGAGAAGAAGCCTCATAGGCCAGGTGGTTGTGTTGGTATCTTCTTTCAGCTCTTCGATTGGAACCGGAGATTTGCAAAGAAGAAGCTCTTCTTTAAGAAGCTGCTTCCACCAGGTTAGCCTTATGAACCTAAAAAAATCTGTATTGCTTTTGTTGTGCATACTAAACATTATTACAGACACTCATTTCGCATAAACACAGACACACTCATTATATGGTGTGAAATGATAAAACTGATTGACCTTTGATACTACATTTTGATAGTTCGTGCAAAACAATCTTCAAAGAGGTTTGGAGGAGATGAGAAGCTGCCCAAGCTTCGTTTGGTATGGAATTTGTTTGCTAGATTTTTTATGCTTGGTTTTGTTGTATTGGTCTTACTTGTTTATCTGCTTAATTGACTGCCTTCATTTTTTGGGGTGCTGTTGACTTTTTGTCTGAACGGTAGATTGCTGATGAGAACAGTGGGGGTTTTCCGAACGTGATGAGAAATGGGGCTCGTAATTCTGAACAAAAGCATGACATGCGAGCTCCCGGTCTGGTTGCCAGGCTTATGGGTTTGGAATCTATGCCACCTGGGAAACAGGGTAACTCAAAGAAAACTTCATTTTCTGGAGTTGGGGGTGATAAAGGAGAGAATTTTGTGAGTCATAATTGTGGGTTCAATAGGGAAGAGTTGCATCTGGAAAAGGGAGGGGCAAAAAATGACTCAAGGCCCCCAAAGCTTCAAAAGACAGGGTTATCTGATAGGAGGGCAGTGACTAGGTTTGGAGCTGAGGCATTGCAGTTAAAGGATGTTTTGTCGCGATCAAGAAAGCATCATCCGAAACTAGCTTCTCCTGTGAAGAGTCCTAGGAGTCTTTCCAGAAATGCATCTCGGTTGATTGGTGCTGCTACTAGAATTTTGGAACCTGGATTGCAAAATAGGAATAGGGCCAAAGGTGCTCTTACTTATTCAACTGCCACCCATCATGCTTCCATAGATGACTTCATGTTGGAGGGAAGAACAACTCTATCACCCGACCAATCAAACAATTCCAACTATTATGTGAGTGCTGCCAAGTCTACAAAGGGGCATTCTTGTTGCAGAAATTGTGGCCATTTGCTAGATGTTGTGGACTCTAGACCAAATGTAGAAGAACAACCACCAGTTTATGCTTCCTATGTTTCAAATTGTGTCAACCCCTCTCCTCAAGGGTTAGATAGGAATGTGCAAAGACCACTCGTATCATCCCCTGAGCAAGAAAGAGAGCGAGATATTCAGCAAGATCATAAGCATTCAGCATCTCTTGCTACTCAAGCAATGGACGGTACACGACCTTGTGGTGAACCAATTTCAGAAAGAAAGCCTCTTAATCAGGATGGTCAAATTCAGGGGCATCTGACAAGTGAGCGGTGCAAGCCAAAAAAATGTGCACCACCTTCTGTTGGTATTAAGCACAATATTCAAAGGCAGAACCAGGTGTCGCCGGGTAGGGATAAGGCTCCACCAAGGTCAAAGCTTAGTAACATGCAAAGCAACAGAGTCTCATCTGCTGCAAATGCTATTAACGATACCAAAGATTTTGTTGCTTTGAACCGAATTTCAAGTGGTCGCACCCGATCAAGAATGCCTGCCAAAGAGGATAATTTCAAGTTTGGCGCGGAGAGGAGAATTGGTGGCTGGCAAAATGATTCCTTATCCCCAGAGCGTAAGAGGAGGTCGGTAAATGTGACTAGAAAAGGTGAAATTTCTGGTTCTGTTAACTCTAACTCAGGTAAGCAAACAAGTGTTAGTTATGACACAAGGCACACCACCATTAAAAGCAGATTGACCCATGTGGGAGAAAGTGATAGAACTGGTGGTATTGGCAATAAGGACAATGAAGTTATTTCCTTCACATTTAGTTCTCCAATGAAGCATAAGACTGGACTCGCCACAGGAATGGAGAAAAGAAGGGAACAAAATGGTTTGCATTGTAATAGGGCTCAGCAGAAACCAATTTTGGATGAAAGTGATGGAAAGACATCCTTTCAAAAACCATTCCCACTAAGAGGAGATACTTTAGGTGTTCTTATAGAACAAAAATTGAAGGAATTAACTTCTCAAGAGGAGGATGAGTTGGCAATTGGGGGAACTCCACCAAAGAGAACCACCGCGATGATTCTCCAGGAACTAATATCTGCCTTGACTGCAGAGAGGCCATTTCTGCAGGATGATGTGGCTGTTGGATCTAACCAGGAAACAATTTCAGTCTATCATGGTCAGCAGACAAACACGAATACTCCTTTGTCTTTCCAGGTTTGTTGGTTCCTTCCTATTGGCACACTACACTTTTTTCACCTCGAGGATTTTGCAGTACTTAAATTCATAATGCATGGCTTGTCTGCGAAACTGCTGGGGTTTTGTTGTTTTATTGCATAGGTTTTTTTATGCATAACAGGAAATGTAATTTACACTAACACTGCTTGTCGCTATCAGAAGTTTTTATAAATGCAGCTATCAGAAGTCTTTATAAAATGCAACTATCAGAAGGTTTTTAAATGTGTAATACTGAAAAGACCTTAGTCAGCGTATACCGATATGCATTATTCAATTTATTGTCAGAATTTGTGCAGTTGAAAATCTTTTAGCTTGTATACGTGTTCAAACGTCAAGGAGCTATTTATATTTTATGGTTTAGTTGTGGGCTACTGCACTAAGTCAAAGATTCAGTGTTGAGGTAGTGCATGGATTCAATTATGCTTGATGATGCACAAAATAGGTTTTCGTGCAAAATCAACAGTCAAGAAGGTGTGTAGATGGAATTAATATACAGTAAACAAACAATCAATAGCAAGAATAATAAATAAGGATCAACACAAGAGTTTATAGTGGTTCGGCCTTAGCCTACATCCACTTTCAATGGCGACGGTGGCCGGTATTCTTTATTATAGAACAACGGTGTTCTCCTCCTTTAGAGGCTTGCTCCGGGGAGCTACAATGCTTTCAGGGAGAGGGAGAGGGAGAGAGAGAGAGCTAGAGAGCAATCTGTGTAGAAGAGGAGTGTAGACTTTTTGGGAGGCGTGCCCTAGAAGTGAGGAGGGCTGACTATTTATAGACTTAGGGTTTGGAGGTGAGGCGGTGGAGTAGACAAGGGGTTTCCTATTTTGGTAATTTTCAAATATAGTAGGGTATCTCTATGCTCATCTTCCAAGTCCTTCGGGGAGGGCTTCCAGTTGGATCGGGCTTGAACTTGGGCTTGATGGATCTTTATGTGACTGAGCTCTTCAATTGAAGTTGGGCTTGACCCAGTTAAATATGGGCTCATCAATGCTCATTATATATTTTATTTCTTATCCGTTCTCTTTTTTGTTTCCGTTTGATACTGCTGTTGCTAAATTATATATATGATGCGTTGCGTGTAAGGTTTCAACCTATAAAGTCTAGTTTGGGTTTTATTCTTCACAGGGAAAACCAAAGACAGCAAGGGCTTCAGTCGGTTATTCTCATGACAGTGATCACCTTAGCCCAGGATCTGTACTTGATGCTTCTTTTTCAAATGAAAGTTGCTTCTCCAACAGTCGGGACGATAGCTCATGTAAGAAACCACAATTGCATGCAACTTTGAAAGTTCAAATACACCAACGTTGCCTCTTAATTTGGCCATGATATTGGACCCCGTTTTTACTTTCTTCCTTGGCAAGAACTGATTTCCTGTTCGCTGTTATTCTTGAAATTCTCTTGCTTCTTAAGTGTTCTTATCCATATGTCGGGTATTTGATTCTGGTTCCAGGGCATAGACTGCATGCTGGATCAATGGAATGGTCCGATGCTGAACCAGAACCTGATGCAGATCTCTTGGATTCTGCGACCTCTCTAAGCAAAGGAAAGAGTGACAGAGAGTTTGTGACTGATCTCCTGAATGATGTCGGTGAAGTTTTGTGCTCTCTCAACCTTGTCGATACTGGTCTAAAAGGAATCAAGCTTACCCATGCGAAGAAGGTCATCTTGAATGTTGAATTGATATTTATAAATGCAGCTCTAGCTGGTTCTGACATCAACAGAGATTTTTCGGTAACCAGTTTTCTCCTTGATGAATTGGAAACACTTGCGCGTGTTATGTGGGCAAATTTTAGTTGCATTCTTGCTTTTGAGGATACAAAAGAGAACAATCAACTCAAGGCATTCGCTTTGGATTGTGTCATCGAGCATTTAGACTCAAGTTATGTTCGATACTCTAGTTCTGGATATACATCGTGGACAAGATTGCCGTTATCAATGAATGCGGAAATGCTAATCCTTGAGGTTGTTGATGGAGTTAGAAGGTGGACAGATTTGACTAGATTGATTCTAGATGAGGTTATAGAGAAAGAAATGAGTCATTCCTTGGGGAAATGGACTGATTTTGAGATTGAAGCATTTGAGACAGGTGCCGAAATTGACCGGGACATACTCCACGGTTTGGTTAATGAAATTGTTATAGATCTTTGGGAGGTGAACTACATACAGCCTGTTTAACATTCGAGGTTCTCATAGCACAGCCATGCCTGCCGCAAACTGTAGCTGATTCCCTGACTTCTTTATCCATGGAAACAAGGTGGTAATTTTTTGTACAAATGATGTGTTGCACATTGGGTGGTATTTATTCACATTAGCAATTGTGGTTTTTAGAGGGCTCTGTGTCAGTTTAAGGTTGTATTTTTGCCTATTCACTTGATAAAGACGGTGTGGGAAAAATTGTTTTCTGGTACCCCTTCTGCTTTTTTCACTAATAACAGTTCAAAGGAGTTTTCCCCAATGATTATGAACTTGGAGGGTATTACCGGATCTCTAATTTTGACTTAACTTTGAATTAATATTCGAGTAAAATTTGATTTGATGTAAAAGGGTTTTTAATTCACAAACTCAAATTTAAATAAGACAAACTTAAATTTGATGCACGGTGGAATATGAATATTAAATTTTTAAAAAATAATGCAATTTGAATATTGGTGATTTGAAATATGATTTGAAATAATCTCATACTCGCCACAAAAACTAAAAGAGTGGAACATGAAAGGACTAATTTTATTTTACATTCTAAAAGATGATTTAATTCTTAATTTGTATTTTTAAATATTTAAAATTTTAATTTATACTTTTAATGTTATGAATTAGTAGCAATGTAGACTTGACCCAAATTGTAGTTTAATTTTTTGTCATTAATTAAAGCACATGAATTGTAAGTACTTTGGACATAGACTTATGTGTAAATTCATAGACTATTGATTTCTCACGTGAATTGCATATGATAGAATTATTTTTTATTTGAATGATGAAACTCTATTTTTGATACACAAAACAGTGTCAAATTGATCACAGATAAAGATCTATAGTGATGAACATACCTTATTCTGCATATCCGAAATACTTGCACTTCACAGTCCTTAATTTATAACAGAAAACTATACGGGTCAAATTCATATTATTATTAATTCATAATATTGACGGTAAAAAATAAAAATAAAAATAAAAATATCTTCCCGAGTGTAAAATGATATTAGCTCAACAGAAAGTACTCAGAAAAAGACGATTGAAAAATCAAATTCTTCATCAGAAAATCACAGCAAAAGACTTCCCCGTATGTTACAATGAATGATATTGAAAGCAACGCTTAAAAGATCTAAACAACATCCAGAAATAGAAAAAGAATTCAAACACCAAGAAATATTTCTATGAATAGAAAAATAAAAGTAAATTCTTTTTAATAAAGCCCCTCTCAAACTCTCTGTTGTCTGTAACCCAACACAGCCTTGCCAGCCCCTCTACCACTCTTTCCTCCATTAATGGCATTCGCTGCTGCCAAAGACAATCCCTTCAATTCTTCCATACTCGCATAGCTCTTCCTTGCCATCAAACCCCCACTCCTTTTCTCCCCCGCATTCGCTGACTTACTGCCACTCAATTTTCCATATTTTGAACCCGTCGGTGGAGTAACCGACTTCTCCATCATCGCCGGCAACAAATTCACAGGCTTTCGATTTTCTTTTCGCAAAGCTGACGAAAAATCAGGCACCGATTGAGTTAGAACAGATGACTTTTTTCGCCCACTGGGTGGTGTTGCGAGATTTCCATTGAATTTGACTTGTTTCCTCGGTGGGGTCAGGTTCGATTCTGGTTCTTGGGGTGGGTGTTTCATGTTCTTCATTCTCAACTTTGATTCTCTGAGATCGGCATACGCTTTGTATCTGGGTCCTCTCTCCATGATGAAGCTCTCTGTTGTAAGTTGGAGAAGCTGGGGTGGTTTATCGGAGGTGGAGAACTGAGAGAGGATGAGAGATTTGGGGTCAATGGCTGTGAAGAGACGATCTAGAGTCGGGTTTGGTTGGTGGGTTGGCTGCAGAGAGATTCGAGTCCCTGCCATTGTTGACGATTTTGCTCTGTTTTTCTCTGTTGCGGAACCTTGAGA
>CM042190.1:28772325-28786539 GCA_023539305.1 Ilex asprella
CTCCAAGATAGCAAGCGAGCAGTTTCTGTGTATTAAACTCTCTCCTATTTTGGTGCTAAGCACCGCAAAAGTACATAGACGTACATAGAAGGTGGTACAGATAGAGGGAAAGGGTGGGGGGAGAAAGTGAAGAAAAGTTCGGGTTCATCTGCGGAGTAAGTTCGTCTTCTACCACTCAAGTCAACCTTGCATTCGGTGAGAATTCATTGTAATTTAAACCGCTAGCTAGTCCTTGGATTTTGAAGCTCTCTTGTGATGTTAATTTTTTCTCAGTTCAGATGATCTTGTCTGTAGCATTTTCTTCCCTACATTTTCGTACAATCAGTTTCAGTTTATTTGTTGGCTCTCTCTCTGTTGCAGCGCTTGACCTTTCTCTCTCTAGACTTTCTCTCACTACACAGTCTTACATTGAATTTATTGCTTTAGTTTACTTTTGTTGACTTTTTGGCTTGTAGGTTTAACTGTGAAAATGCTAGTTTTCCATTTTTGCTGTCGAAGGAAACTTAGGTTTCACCATTCAAAGTCATAAGGTTTTTCCAGGATTGGGTGAATTTGGGAGGAGAAGTGTAGCGTTCAACGATCTCTGTGTGGAAGAGAGGAGCTATTGCTTTGGATTGCGTGGGGGGTTGAGCTACGCCGTCCGAGAGTGAGTGTTCAAAGCGTGTTGCTCTCGTCAGTCAAAGCCAGATCATTGAAGGCACAAGCTTCTGGTTTGTTCATCTATTCTGATTCAGTTCTCGATTTCGTGGTTCGTTGTTTTATGTGAATCTTATGGATTAATTCATTCTAGATTTGCAGTTCTCTATGTTCGTTGTTGATATCATAATTTTATTTTATTCTTCGAGATGATTACTATAATCTGTATAATGAAGTCACATTCTTCGTTAGTGCAGTTCCATGTGCCATTAGTAACCATCGTGAAATCTCCTAATCCACAGTTATGAAAAAGACTCTGAATCGTTTCTTCTGAGTTTGTACTTTATAAGTGTGATTTACCAAATATGAAATAGAATACCACGCTCATTTCACAATTTTCTTCTTGCATCCTTGAGAGCATATTTGATTTGACCATTATATGTGTAATATATACACATCTCTGTGTTTGTAAAAAAAAATATGTACATATGTAGGCTCACCTTTTTTTATTGTTTCATATTGTAATCATCAGTATGAGGAGTTCTAGGATCTGTAGTCCCAGTTTCTCTTCAATCATTGTGCACATTTGTTAAGCATTGTGTGTTGCGAAAAACTATGAATGTTGGTTTTGAATTTCTGTGTTTTTTGGGTTGCATCATCTTCATTTTCACCCGTGGAAAAAAGCTAATAGCGATAGCTAAGCCTGCATTTTCTGCGTTTTCTTGATCTTCCATAAAGAAAAAGCTATTTGGCATTTGGAGTGGAAATACTGATCTTGTATCAGTAAGTAGTGAAGTACTCATTACATTTGCTTGATACAGGCAAGGACTTGAATTTAAAAATATATATATGTATTTTTTTTGGGGGGGGGGGTTGTGAGACACAAACTCGAGTCTTGAGTCCAATAAGGGTTGCTCCTTACCAACTAGTGCAACCTCTCATCGCAAATTACCAATTACATTTCACATTGGGCTTACCTAATTGCTGCTGCTACAACTTCAATAATGTAAACCCAAGCGTAAGTTGTGTAAAGTAATATATTCTAAAAAATTCGAGGTCGAACCTCAAGAATTGTGAAAACAAAAGAATCATGAAACAAATCCAATAAAAGATTTTTTTTTAAAAAGTCTCTTGAAAAGAAGTTCCACTTGTTAGAACTAAGATGAATTGATTAAAAATATAATTAAAATATTAAAATATCAGCGATACCCTTTTAAATCCATATAGTAATTATTAAAAATTCAATTTCAAATTCCAATCAGAATATTTAACAATAAGAACATGAAAACACCAATTTTTATAACCAAGATTCTATCCGAAAAGCCTAATGATTCATCTGCTGTGCTCAGAGTCTACATTAAATCAAATTTTCTTAACAAACCAATTCTAGACTTATCCACATAATCCTTTGATTATATTATTCTGTGAAAATTATGTTAGTTAACTTTAGCATGAAATAACTAGTTATTTAACTCGAATGGAAATCCGATGTACATGGCATAGTGAATCAAGAATTTTTATGGAGCAAAAATTTTACTAACAAACAAAAGTTAAAGTAACAGAATAACACACCATTAAACGTTTGAATTAATAATAGTACCGTATTTCATTGAAAGCTTCCCCTCTAACTTTAGTTGGACTTTTTAGCCAGACATTGTTGTAAATACAACAAAGAATAGAAAAGAAATCAACCCCCTAAACTAATAACTATCTTCTATTTATATTAGAAATAAGTCGATCCCAACTAGGTTATAGTGCCAAGCACAACATCCGGGGTGAGAGAGAACACGTGTCTGGACGTGAATGAGGGGCCGTTCGGACGCAACAGATAGTAAGCTCCAACCCTCAAAATCTCTGCGTGCCATTCTGGACATTTTTGTCCGGACGCAATAATAGCCCCCGTCCAGACGCGAGTGACAGAATCCTCCTCCTCTTCTAGCTTCCAACTCTTCCCCATTTAAACTTCATCAAAACACCTCCAATTTACATAATTCACCAGCAAAATGAGAACATACATTTCATCAATAGAATAATACCAAATCCCAAGTAAATTAATACATTTAAGATTTAACACTCTATCCCATGTAAATAACTCATATTAACCACATCAGATGCTAATCAGATGCCATTCTATTTTGATATAACTATGAAATTATTAACATTAATCATCTTTATTTTAATATTTTACGTTGCATTCCAAAGAATTGGAATTTTTTGTTTAGCTGCCGACTACTTTTGCATGTGAAATCTTAAAGAAAATAATAATCCTGAGGTGGTTGTTTGTGGGATTTTGTTCTGCTCTCATGAATTTTGTGGATCCGTTTAGATATATTAGGAGGTGATTATCGATGTATTAAAATTTTGAGAGTCCACATTGCAACTTATGGAGTATATCTGTATCTACTGTCTTTAATTTCTTCATTAATGAACTTACTCTTGATAGCTTAAAAAGTTCTTATCTGTCCTACTGAATTTTTGCCAGCTGCATTGTAATATTCCAGGATTTCCCACAACTATTGTCTTGCTAGCAACTTGGTTTATTTTTTTACATTGTAGGAGGAGATATGGAGGTTATTGTGCCTGCCAAAATCAAAGAGAAATCTTCTGTGTCTGTTCTGCCATATGTTGGTGTTGCTTGTTTGGGAGCCGTTTTATTTGGATATCATCTAGGGTAGGTTTTTGTACATGTACTGGATGAATTGCCTTTCAACGACTCTTTCCCTGTCATTCGAAGAATATTCATTTTATTTAACTACATGCATTTCCTTATGTAAGTCAAGTCCTGAATTCAGATTTATTGTTGGTATTCAATTATCGTGTTGCCATTGAGTGGAATAAAAGTTAAGACTCACTGTTTCGTTGTATATTCTTCATCATCTGTTCCAGGGTGGTGAATGGTGCCCTAGAGTACGTTTCCAAGGATCTTGGGATTGCTGAAAACACAGTTTTGCAAGGCAAGTCTTTGTTGCATATGTGGTGGAATTTTCAATTCATGTTGCATCTCCTAATTTTCACATATCTAGGTCTTTATCATATCTTTTATAGGCGAGAATAAAGGCACATCTCCAGATTTAACAGAATTGGATTCTCCTTGTCAACAGCACCAATACTATGCATTTGGATTTGCATTGTCGTAACAATTGAGCCTAGGGCTGAATAACAAATTTTGTTCACACACTTTTAAGTCATACTCCTCCAGTTAGTCTAAATTTCTGGTTGGATGTAAAATTAATCTAGGACTACAAGTTTGCCATTGTCACTTTTTTAACAGGATGGATTGTTAGCACACTTCTTGCTGGTGCCACTGTTGGCTCATTTACTGGGGGAGCATTGGCTGACAAATTTGGCCGGAGAAAAACTTTTCAATTGGATGCAATCCCACTTGCCGCTGGAGCATTTCTTTGGTCTGCTCCTTTGGCATTGATGATGAGGCTGGTATTGTTTATTAAATTTATTGAAACTCACTGTTTCATATGGTCTTACAAATTTCCAGTGCCACAGCCAGGAGTGTACAGACATTGATAATTGGTCGTTTGGTTGCTGGCGTTGGAATTGGCATCTCATCTGCTATTGTGCCACTTTACATATCCGAGGTAGTAATTTCTCACAATCATGATGTCCATGTCTTCCTGGATGCCTTTTTGCTTTTTCACCTGACTCTCTTTCTATGGTCAGATATCACCAACTGAAATTCGTGGCACACTTGGATCTGTCAACCAACTGTTCATTTGTATCGGGATACTTGCAGCATTGGTGGCTGGATTGCCTTTAGCAGGAAATCCTTTGTGGTACTGTTGTCTTGCGTACTTCATATTCAAACAGCATTTAATACTTACTGAATTAAATCAACCACATAAAATTAACAAGCTCTGATTTGAGATTTGTTGCCCTTTTTTGATACTTCATGTTCAACATATTTTTTTATAGCAGCTTGAAGTTGCAAGTCAACGAGATGTTTTCGTGATCTTATGGATATATCCGTACTAATGCTTTATTTAATGTTGAATATCTGACTGAAAAATATGTGGCTGCATAGGAAATGGCAAGCAATATGGATGCATTCAAAAGTGATCTCAATTTTCATGCTTCTGTTGATGTCTATAGCTTAGATATACTCCTTTTTTGGGCAATTTTAAATTACTCATGTGATATTGTAGTTAAACAGAAAAGGTAATATTAGGGTTAGAGAAAGCAAGAGAGAACGAGTAGAAATTAGCAAGAAGAGATAGAGATAATAATTAATTGTGTAGACTAAGTTGTCCTTTACTCTGTTATAAAGTCTAATATAGGAAATAAGAACTCTTAACACTCCTTCTCAAGGTAGAGCATAAAGGTAAAAAAATTTTAGTTTGGAACATAAACTATTGATGGCAAACTGAGCCAATGATTTGGTAAGAATGACACCCACTTGATAATCAGACTTGAATATATGGAGTGATGATCTCTTTTCGCGTCAAGAGATCTCGAATAAAATGATAATCTACCTTAATGTATTTGATACGCATACGAAATACCAAATTACTTGTGATGAACATAGCTGATTGGTTGTCACAATGCATCTTCATAGGAGAAGACACATCAAGTCCAATATCAATAAGTAATGAATGGACCCATAAACATCTCACAAGTACTATGTATTATAGCATGATACTTAGCTTCTGTACTAGAATGTGCAACCACGTTCTGTTTCTAACTATGCCAAGTAATTGAGATTACTACCAACAAATGTACAATAACTAAAAGATCGTCTATCACCATACCTACCAGCAAAGTCAGTGTCAGAAATATCTAGATAGTTATGGAAGATGATGGACGATATAATCATCATTTCTTCAGAGTCCCTTTTAGATACCAAAGTATATGACATACTGCTTCCCAATGACGTTTACAAGGAGCATACATAAACTAACTAACCACATCGACAATATATGTAATATCAAGACGTGTAACTATAAGATAAATCAATTTACCAACCAACCTCTGATAAAACCTTTTGTCATCAAAGACTTCACTATTCTCAGGATCTAACTTAATTATAGAGTGTGTATGCATATCTATCGAATGTGCACCAAGAGTACTAGTTTCAGATAGTTAGTCTAGTATGTATTTTAGTTGGCACAAACTGACACCCTCATTTAACCGAACAACCCCAATCCCTAGTAAGTACCAAATAATATCTAAATCTTTGGTATGAAATTGCTTCTCCAAATAGGTCTTGAAACAAGAAATATCATTGAGTTATTACCACTAATGATGATGTCATCGGCATACACAATAACAATAATCATGCTAGCAGTAAACCGACGAATAAAAACTGAATGATTTGCGATAGAGCGTTGAAAACCAAACTGAAGGTCAACGGTACTGAACTTATCAAACCAAGCACGTGATAACTGTTTCAGTTTGTACAATGTTTTCTTCAACCGACACACTAATTGTTCCTGGCAAAAAACAAGAGGCATGTAGGTATTAAAGGTTTTTTGGGATGTTTGTACAAATTTTGGTTTCTTAAATTTATTTTCTATATTGTCGAGAAAATGTTCTTACCAGAATAATGATCCCCAAGTTAAATTTTAAGCTCTAATCCAGCAACATACTTGACTTTTGATTTTGTCTTATTTCGAGCCAATCAAGAGGAACTGAGTCATTTTTCCCTTTCATCGATATCTTTCCTTTTTCCTTTATTTTTTTTACTAAGGTTTTTCAATTCTATATTCAAGTTTTATAAATTCTTGCACCAACCAACACAAGTATTTTAGGCTTGAATTTTGTGTAAGATAATTATAATTTTGGAGATGTATGCTTGGAATCAAAGTTAGGAAGATCTATCTGGTTAAATTGTTGGCCGAAACCTTAAAAGAGTGACAAATAACTACATGTTAATCAAATTTGAGACTTTTCAAAAACATTTTGTTATTTATCACATTGAATGAGGTTTAGTTGTAATAGTATAGCACCCTTCTGGGAATTTGGTAAGTTTTGTTTTTCTAAGAAATTTGCCATTCCCTTTAGTCAGGTATTTAAATTGATTCTTTCATTGTTATTACCACTTTTGTCTCTTATTCTTCTGTCTTATGAACATATTTGTCAGGTGGAGGACAATGTTTGCTTTAGCAGTTGTACCCTCTGTTCTATTGGCACTTGGAATGGCATTTTCTCCAGAAAGCCCTCGGTGGCTGTATCAGGTTTTCTTTGCAAGCTATTTAGTCCTATGGTTGAAAACTTTCTCTGTGCCTCATTGTTTGTGCTCAATGTTGTTGTGTTTGCAATATATTTCCATGTGTTATCGCTCATTTAGGATGATGCTAATCTTGGCACAATGTATTTGTAGCAAGGGAAAATTTCTCAAGCTGAAACTGCAACTGAAAGGCTATTTGGGAAAGCAAGAGTTGCTGAGGTTATGAATGATTTACATGCAGCAGCTCAAGGTTCTTCAGAACAAGAAGCTGGGTGGTTTGATCTTTTTAGTAGCCGGTACTCGAAAGGTATACCTCAAATAAGCATAAGGTATCAAACCTCACGGACACTATGCTAATTTGAAACAATATAAATGGCCATGCATCCTATATCTGATGATGATAGATATGCCCTGGCATGGTAGATTCTAGTTGGCAAATCTGTTCAGGAATTGCGGTTTATACTGTCTGATATATTGGCTTCGAAGCTTTTGTCTTACTTTTTCAATATCAGAATCAGCTACATGCCTAGACAATGTCCCTTGTTCTCTTAAATGCTACCTGCTTGTGTTAGATACCAATCTTTTTGCTTTCTATACTATGAAGAAGAGCTCGCAAAAGTCTTTAAGTTTCGTTGAAAAAAATCCTCTTGCGTGCAGTTATGGTTGTAGATATTTTCTCTGTTGGTTTTTTCATTGGGTGATATATGTTTCATGTATTCTAAGAGTCTTTCTTTTAGTTGAGGAAGATAGTGTGTATGGATTCAGCATGAGGTTTGAGTTGGACCAAATAACCTATGATGTATTTTTTTCCAACTTAAGAAAAGTGAAGAAGCATTGACAATTTATTCATGACAAATAGTTAATGCTATCTCTTTATCTCTTGTTAGGTCTTGTTGCGTGTAATAGGATGCAATCTTTTTTAATCAATAAATAAAAGTTCTGGGTAGGGAAAAGGCACATTGTTGACTCTTGATATGGTCAGACCTCTAAATGAAAATCACTACTCAGGTCAGACTTCCTCTAAAAATTCATAGACAATGGGGTTTGAACATAAACACCAACACACAACATTGTTGTTGTTGTTGTTTTTTTTTTTTTAATTAGAACATTTTTGTTATTCATTCTGTTATTTGTAGTCATTGATTCCTCCTACTGAAAGTCGTAAAGGTGAAATTTCTGACATCTATCTATTGCTGCAGTTGTCAGTGTTGGTGCAGCACTTTTTTTGTTCCAACAGTTGTCTGGAATAAATGCTGTGGTATGTTATTCTACAGCTGTGTTCCACAGCGCTGGAATTGCATCTGATGTTGCTGCCAGTGCTCTGGTTGGGGTGTCAAATGTTTTTGGTCAGTACTGTTACGAAGTTAAATAAAAAAATTTGTTTCAGAGTTGGCATGATACTAAATGCCAATTTTTATTTGCAGGTTCAATCGTGGCATCCTTTTTAATGGATAGAGAAGGAAGGAAAAGTCTTCTGATTAAAAGCTTCGCTGGAATGGTATTTCCCATCTTTAGTTGTTCCATATATCTGAAGCTCATGGACATTAATTCTCACGGAAAATACTATTTGGACTTAAAAATCAGACATAATTTGCTGACCTAACGATGTGGCTTCATTGGAACCATTGGATTAACATCAAGTTCCAATGTTTGATGGAGCCCACAGTCAATCCAAATGTCATAGTGAATTAAGTCAGCAAATTAGATCAGCAAATTAGGTCCCAATAGCATTGCTCTAATTCTCACATAACCGTCCTATTTACATTCTCTCAGGCAAAATTATATTTATAAAGATATTCCATAACCTGGGCTTTGACCACAAGGATTTTGACCTATTAAATTCTATCATGTTTCCAAGTCTCAATTATTGATAATGGGATTCTTTCCTTCATGTTCCATTTTATTGCCAAAAAGACGGTGGAAGTGAAATTTGGAATGTTACAATGATCTTCCTGCTTTATTGATGCATGCAGAGCCTTTTTGTTTTTTGTTGTCTAGATGGAGTCCCAACATGCGTGAAAAATGTAAATCATGCCTAAATGCTATTCAATGCAATGCATGGATAAATTTGTATAAAAAATAAGTGAAAATTTTAAATTTAACTAATGAATGCTCACATTTCAAATAATCATTAAAATAACACAAATTTGTACTTTAATAGTTCCATCCAATTATATTACTCTAAGACATATTTAAAGATATAAACTCAATTTCATGCATCTTAGGGCAATGATTCCTCACTTGGTTCAATTTCACACAAACGTGATTAAATTGTGTTCAACTTTGACAAATTCATGTGCGTAGTGTGTGAAACCAACCTCCAATACAAAAAAGATCATGATATGATTTAGCTCATTAATAAGCTCATCATGAAATCCTAATGCATTGTCTAGCTGAAAACATGACCAATCAGTGAGTATCCTAAATATTCTCTTCTTTTTGACAACTCCCTCTTTCTTTTATTCCTTATACTCTATGACTTCAATCAACAAGATTGTGAATTCTGTACTTTTAATGTATGCTTCTAGACATAATTAACATGAGTTCTGTGAGCTTTACAAATGAGCAATTAATATTTAAGTATAACTACTCTCACAATTCAAGTGCGATTATTTTTAGCCATCTATTTATATTTCACCGTTTTAGATTTGATCACATTGGGTTCTTTTCTTATGATTGGCCTTCGACATCTTTTAAGGGATTGAATTTTAACTAACCATTAGTCATGTGTTCACCTATTACCAACACTTAGAGTTCTTTAAGATCATTCATAATTTAAACTCATCAAACTCCTAAGTGTGAAGGTGAATGATATACATGTACTTGATTTTGAATCTTTTAAAGTTAAAAATTATCCAATCATGTTAGGATGAATGAGAATTTGACTAATGAATTATGCAAATGAATTTACGCCACTAAGTTTTCTATCTCGTAATATGACTTACAACAATGAACATTTCAACTTTGATTTTAGGATCGAAATTTTTAATGCAAATTAAAGTGCAAATTACCATGATCATCAAACAAAGAAAAACAAACAAAAGAAAATATTTTTGAATTTTTCCTTTTCAGTTTTTATAAACACATGTACATGAAAAAAAGTGTATAAAAGTGCAACTAAACAAAGAAAAACACAAAGCATTTTACCATAAATTCTAAAAATAAATGTCAAAAGAGACATCAAAATCTTTTTGATTTTTTGTATTTCTTTGTTTTTTGGTTTTTCAAATTTCGAATGTTTTTGCATTTTCATATGGAAAAACAAATGAAGAAATAACGCAAAAAATATATATACAATAAAGACATAGTCCCAATGCATGATGAATCATTGACGCTTCTAGGACTAAGTTCAACAGACACTTACTCAAGTACACAAATATCTAAGGCTTTCCTAAGACTCTCAAATCTAGGGGCATCCAAGGGTTTAGTGAGAAGATTGGCAAGTTGATCTTGAGTTTGGACATACTCTAAAGCTATCACCATGTTTTCAACAAGCTCACAGATGAAATGGTGACATATATCTATATGTTTTGTCCTAAAGTGTTGTACAAGGTTCTTCGAGATGTTAATAGCACTTGAATTGTCACAATACCCAATTAAGGTATCATAAGATATCCCGTAATCAAACAACATTTTCTTTAACCAAAGCAATTGTGTGCAGCAACTTCCCGTTGTAATGTACTTAGCCTCGGTAGTTAATAAATAAATGAAAATTTTCCTTTTACTTTGTCAAGAGACTAAGTTATTCCTAACGTAAAAACACCCACTAGAAGTGCTCTTACGATCATCTATATTTTCGGCCCAATTGGTGTCGAAATAGCCAACAATCTCGCCATTAATCTCAAAGGTATATGAAATATCATACCCCTGAAGTCCCACTCACATAACGAATGATGCGCTTAACCACAAGAAAGTGTGCCTCTTTAGGGTAAGAATGATACCGTGCACATACATCAACATTAAAGGCAATTTTAGGTCGACTTGCGATGAAATAAAGTAGACTACCTATCATACTATGGTACAATGTGTGATCTACATTTTTGCTTGAAGTGTCTTTACTCAATTTAGTGCCAGTATTCATTGGGGTACGTAAGTGCTTGGGTAACATCCTAACTAGGTCATTTTGCACAGTCAGACTATGAGACAAAAATTACATTATCCATTTGTTTCACCTACAAACATAGAAAGTAAGTTAGTTAATCCATCATGCTCATTTCAAATTCAGATTTCCTTAGTTCACTAAAATCATGAGTAAGTAAGTCACATGTGCAACCAAAGACAATATCATCAACAGACACCTGGTGCTTGCTCCCTTGAGTTGATTAAATTAGAGAGGAATTCCTAGACGATCAGAAGCTTTGGTGACACTAGATATTACATTCTTCAGTATTTTCAGTCAGGAGACACTAATTACAAATGCTTTTATAATATGGACAAACAATATTATGAATAATTCTCCCATATCATAATTTTGATCCTGTAATTTTATATGATCTGTTCTCTGGGCAATCATGATTATGACCATGATTGGTTCTTGAGTTGTAAATACACTTTTGAAAGGCCAGGGAAGCATTGCTGGATTTATGTTAGGATCAATGCTTGAAATCACATTGCATTTTATTGCTGCTGTTTTTATTATTGGCTACCAGAAGAATTTATTTGTTGATTTGAATTGTCTTTTGATGGAGTGAATGTGCTTGTACTGGAAATAATTGTAAAAAATTACGAGAATCTGCACCTATATCCTACTTTGAAAGGACTAGATATTTTAGTCTGTATTCCTTTTTCTTCAGTCTTTATCAAGCAGTTAGCTTCTGACAAAAAAAAAAAAACCCTAGCAGTTAGCTTATGAGTATGACAATTGTTCACGTTTTATCCCCCCATTTTCAAGGCTGCTTCAATGTTGCTGCTTTCATTGTCCTTCACCTGGAATGTCCTGGCACCATATTCTGGTACACTTGCAGTTCTGGGGACTGTCCTGTGAGTAAATGGTTTTCTTATTAGCTGACTCTGTTAATCTTCTTGCTCCAAAGCATCGTTTTTGTTTAGCTATGACCTATGAAATCTAAACTCAAGTGCCATTCTATGTACACAGTTATGTATTGTTCTTTTCTCTTGGTGCTGGTCCTGTGCCTGCTCTTCTACTTCCAGAGATATTTGCCTCTAGAATTAGGGCAAAAGCAGTTGCCTTATCCTTTGGCGTGCATTGGGTAAGCCATGAGACCGAGGTTCTATATGTCAATTCTTTCCTGTTGCTTGTGAGTGGTTTCACCCTCAACTCAATAAATTAACCTTCAAGGGTGTAATTGCCTTGAGATAATTGCTCTGTTTTTGTTGTTTGCAACTCGAAACTAACATTTAGAGGATGCAACAAGAACTTACAGTTACCCAATTCATCCACAGCTGTGCACAGAGACACACAGACACACACACACACAGAGCGACCAAAAGTAAAATATGTTTTTCTGTTCTTGAAAGTTGTTTGTCCTGTCCTATCCACATTAGTCTATCAACGTGCATGGAATACTACATGAAAAATGAACATAGCAAATAGTGTTTGTTATGCAGCATCTTCGGTATCTCAGCAATCAGATTCATTTATGATGTTGTCACATTAGTCTCTAGTTTGGGTTTGCCTTTTTCTTTGGTTGTTCGAAACTTACTGTTTTTCTACTTGCACAGATATCTAATTTCGTCATCGGCCTGTATTTCTTGAGAGTTGTAGACAAGTTTGGTATGAGTACAGTGTACCTTGGATTCACTTCTTTTTGTGTTGTCGCTATCTTTTATATCACTGGTAATGTTGTGGAAACAAAGGGGCGATCACTGGAGGAAATAGAGCGTGCAATTTGAGCAGGTGGGACATGAGTATATTCTGTCTCTTTTTGTTTCTGTGATAATTCATTATCTTGTCGAAACTAAGATTACAGGATAAGCTTCTAATCATGATACTCCTGATTGCAACGGGACTTCAACCCGAAGCTAATGAAAGTGCCTGTTCATGAAGCAAACTCATCTCAATTGATATGCTCATTCTCATCATTTAGAAAATGATTTGGTGATGAATTTATCGAGTATTTTTTTTCAATAATATTTGTCTTATATTTATGATTTTTCATGATTTGTTTTGTACACAAAGTTTAATATGTAATAATACATAATCAAAGATATTATTATTTTTTTGACAAATTTTTTCTTTTGCTTGAAAAATATTTTAAAAAGGTATTACAAAATGTTAAATGAAACTTTATTAATAATTACTATCTATAAAATAAGGGAGTTAAATATTTGAATTTTATTCTCATATTTGTTATTGCTAGTAATAGCATACAGGATACTAAATAACTATTAAAATATATTTACAAAAGAAATTGACTTAATAGTTTGCACTGGATTTGACTAAGGTGCCGAAAAAAATTATTCAGTATCATACCTTAATTAATCACATTTGTGGGTCTTTTGACTATCGGTTTGGTACCCAAAAAATATTAAAATAATTATCACATCCATAAATATTTATAAATGTGGTAAAAACATAAAAAAAATAAAAAAAGTGTTAATTTTTTTTTGTATCAAAGAAAAGTGATAAAAATAATTATCACAAATGTGGTTAAAATATTTATAACAGTGGTAAAAATACTTATAAAAGTGGTAAATTTTTTAGTTATAAAATAATTTACAAAATTATAAAAATATCTATTAAAATGATAAAAGTTGAGGGTATGGTACCAATTTTTTTTTTTTTGGGTAATGTTATGTTTATCAAATTTTCTTACCAAATTTTTATCCCAAATGATGCGACATAATTTTTCATCATCAAATAAGTGGGTTTTATTAATATTTAATGACGAAAATTGTATCACATTATTTAAAATGAAAAACTTAATAAAAAAATTTAATAAATATAATATATAATTTTTCGATATAGTAGTCAAATCCGTTCGCACTAATCCTACAATCGATACTGATTTTGATGTATCAAAATCAATCCTACACATGTTGATCAAATTGAATAGGATTTAGATTACTTTTGAATCTATCACCACCAATCCAGCGCACTGAGGATTGGGTCGCAGTTGCCTAATCTCGGCGCCTACGTGTTGTTTGACTAAAGGTCTCTTCGAAATTAAGGAACAACTTTGCATTTTTTTAGTAGATTTTGAGTAGACTAGACTCCCTCAATCAAGGAAAAGAGAACGGAGCAAGGCTCAGAAAACTTAGAGAAACAATGTTATACCGTAGTTCAAACTTCAAAGAGTGTGATAGCGGTTAAGTTCCCTGGATTCAAGCAGAAGCAGTGGTTTCTGTATTCTTTTGATTGATAGATTAAACAGAAATGTAAGACGCCAAAATAGACACAACGTAAAGCAGCCCTTGTTTGGGTGACACTTTAGTTGAAA
>CM042190.1:28796539-28819078 GCA_023539305.1 Ilex asprella
CGTACCAAAAAATAAAATATAAAATATATTGGACCATAAAATTCAACCTAATAATTATATATGTATAATAATTTAACATATATAGAACTTTACTTCTTCATATAGATATAGATAATTGTATGAAATTATACTACTAATAAATAAGTTTAAAAGAATTATATAAGTCTACAAGTTTCAGGGGGTCTAAGTATAATATTCTTTTACACTTATTTATTACTTTGATTGGGGTATTTTTGGTTTAAGTATAATATTTTAAACTTAAAGGGTCTAAATAATATACGTCTATAAGTTTTGGGGGTTTGTGTGTAATATTTTAAAGATGGGGTCTAAGTGATTAAGTGACAAACCTCAGGAGGTCTGAGTGTAATTCTCCCTGTTTTTAAATAGTATAAATATATACTACTTTTAAAAAGTGAGAATACATGAAATTTTTTTTCCACCTTTACCCTCCTAAAATATAACTATGTTTATCATGTCCTTTATATTGATTGCAAACCCTAATTACCACCAAATCTTTTCAAATTCTAGCCATTCTTAGAGCAACTCCAAGGGAGGTGGCATATGAGGTGGCATACCCCATATGCCACCCCAAATTAAAAAATGTTCACTCCAAATGGGGTGGCATATGAGATTGAAAAATGACATCAATGGGGTTGGGGTGGTATTTTTGGTAACTTTGGAGAGAGAAAGTGAGAGGTTACAAATGAGTTGGTGAATGTAGATCTGTTAGATGACTATAGATCCAACGATTCATATAGATTGATGAATAAAAATTTAAAAATAACACCCCATTTTGGCACTTGCCATTGGAACAAATTTATAATTCAGGGGTGCCAAAACATTATTCAAAGTTATAAAATGACATTTGTCACCCCAAAAATGAAAACTCCCCTTAGAGGTGCTCTTACCTTTCTCCCCCTCTCTCCTTTTGCAGCCATAACTCTCTATCTTCTATGTCTTCACGATTCTTGTCAATTTCTCTGCCTTCGTGTCTTCCCTCATTCTCCCAACTGTTAATCTGCCCACAAAAATGTCCAAGATTCTCAGTCGTCAATTTCCATTAGTTACTCCCTCCTCCTCTCCATTGCATACTCAGAAATCAGCATTAACAACCTGTCATTCACCCTCTTTTGACCTTCCTCCTTCGTCTGCCTCCCCATCGTCTCTCTACTTCTCTGTCTCCCTCCCAAACCATTAGCCCATCTCAAATTTTGACGGTGAAGCGATCTTTACAAGTGGTTAAGATACTAGAAAGGACCATAAGAACCATTGGTAAGTAGCTTCAGAAGAAGATTTCAGAAGAAATTTTCACAATTAGCAACATCAGAGACATATTACGCTATGGGGAGAAACTTCCAATGCCGACGAAACTTGGGTATAGAAAATTTAACAAGCCTGGCTTTGGAAGAAGATGTAACATAAAGGATTGGGGCGCACAAGTGGAGTTCTTACAAGAATTGTCCAAACTATCACTATTGCATCATAACTACCCGTAACAGATTAAAATCTTCCTTTACTGGAACTTTCGCCCTTGCTCCACAATAACAGTTGGAATTAGATTAAGCCAATAGGTGGAGCAAAAAGTAGCGATTTTGGAAGCAGATGAGATCTTCGCTGCCCCTCTTGACGAACGACCTTAGGGATGTCTACGCATGGTTGAATTCATCCTCCACCGGGGAAAGCGACCCTGCTATCTTGGATATCATCTCTATTCAGGTATCTAAACCTCATATTAGTCATTAAATTGATCCTTTTACTTACTGATTTCCTTTATTTAAACTATGGAATGATAAAATTCTTCCTAATTTTCAAAACCAAAGGTTGTACGTGATTATTTTCCTGGAGTATGTATGTTTGTGGTAAATGAGTAGTTTCACGTGTTACTTTGTTTAATTAATTTCCTCGCTTGAGGTTCTTTGAAAACAACTTGGTGGTGGAAGCTTTTGTACAATGGTGGGTTTGACATATATTTTGAGGTTTTTTTCTTCCAATTAAATTTGTTATGTAAATTGTAAACCCATGATGACCATACATTGTTTATTTATCTTTTTATCTCAAGATTGTAAACATTCTTGTTGGATTTACAATAATATGATATTTAATTGTTTTAATATGAGTTTCTTTTACCTGTTTTGAAAATGATAGATTAATTCATAAATTCAAGTGGGCTCTATTCCGACCATCAGAATGAACAACGCCTATGTTCTGCTATTGTTTTGGTTCCTCTTTCTGTTGGATAAGAGGTGTGATTGTTTCTATATGAGTATAATAGCATGCCCTAATATTTCTTATTTAAATGTTTTTCTTTTAAGTTTGTAGGGCTTTTTGTTTATCTTTGTTTTACTTCCAAGGCAAAACACATGTATTCAAAGAAAAAGTAGCAGTGTATTATAATAATTTCAAAAGTTTAATATTACAACTCAATTCTAAACAACTATCAATATTCAAGTCCAAACATTTTGGGCTATGACTCCGACTTTGATGCAATTGTCACTAACACCCTAACACCCAAACTAACGAAGGTTGGTTTTCTAAAAATTAATAGTCAAACCTTTCTTGAAATTCCTTAGAATTTATATATTTATAATTATATTATTTCTAAATATGATTTTTTGCATTAGTCAGATAACAACTTGAGTTTAGTTCCTTTATTGCGTTGAAATTTTCTTTCATTTGGCGACATGGCATTGATTCAAATTTAAGATTCAAATAATTTTTTGGCTCCATCATGTTATTTTACATGATTTCTTACATTGCTCGAACAAAGAATAACACATTGGGCAGGTGAAATAATAAAAGTATATCCTTTGCTTCCACTTTGTTAGTCAGAATTGTTCTTTGATTGGTTAAGGGCCAATGATCATCATAAAAATTTTACAATTTCCTACAAGGTGACATGGTATTTATGTGGTATATATGTGTGTTTAGTGATCATAAATAGCATGACCATTCATGTACAATTCACTCTTTTTTTAATAACTTGTTTTGCACGCTTTCTTTGTTGAATATATTTTTCTTACACATGCAATGAAATTCTGTTGTTTGTTCATATATTGTGAGGTGGATTGTGATTATTTATGCATTGGTGAAAAATTGGGGTTAATTTGGGTTAGATTATTAATAGATTGTTTTGCAGGTTGATTTCTAAGGTGATTGAACCACTAATACAATGGCCTGCAAAGATAAGTTGCTTCCTTTAGCTACTGTGCTCTTCGTTTGCTCATTGTTTGACCGTTCCAAAATTTATATTTCTCTAGAAAATGCAACAAAATGGTAGAATTAACTTAGTTATAGAAACATGTAGATATTAATTAACATTCAACCTATGTTACAATCAGAAAATCAATGAGACTTTATATTCATATATTTGATTCAATTCTAGAACAAATTAAAAGTGATATCTAATTATTTTACAGTTGGATTAACACAAACATGGCTAAAAACTACATAAACCCAACTAACCACTAGTAAGAAAGACAATATGACACGACCACTGTGCATCCAATTTTTTTGCTCCTCATTACTATGTGCATTATGGGGAAATAATAAGATTTCCTCTCTGGAAGGTGTTTAAAGTGTACAAAAGAACATCTGCAGGTAAGAATTAGAAGAAGCAACAAAACAACTTATAATCATACTATGCTTATAATTCACTTTGATTTAGTTAATCGTCACTGATACCTTCTTTATTTTGTGGCCTTCATTTTTTTTTTGGGAGAGACTGATATTAGGTCATGGAACAGACCACAAATTTCGAGTTTCTTGATTTCAAACACAAAAACAAGGTGTGCAGTGCATTTGCATAAAATGTAGCATTAGTGGTGTTTTTTAATGCACAATATTTCTTTCCATTCCGATTGACCGGGATTCTCTAGCTATGTGTGTGTGTGCGCGTCTTTCTCCTCTCTTTTGTGTGTCATTTCACTTGTTTGACTAATTAGGGCTTGGTTATCGATTTTTATTTTTCTTTGTTTTTAATTGTATAATATGGATAGATTTAAGCCTCCAGTGGACAAGTTGATTGCGAGGTACATGGCAATGAAGCCAGATGGGAGTCTTGATGGTCCGGTTGGAAAATTATAAATTATGGCACCCTTTTGTGGAAAACTTAGAAGTCGATTCATGTTTGTTACTTCTTGAGTTATCATTTTCATTGGTGGTGTGGAACTCCTGAGGGTAACTTCATATAAATTCTACAAATATGCTATTGGTGACTCAGAGGGAGCAGCGAAAAAAAGGAGGCAGCTTGTGCATATTTTTACCAATCCAATCTTGATTGGTGCGTTCCGTTAACGAATTTCTCTCAAAATGGCTTCATGCAATTTCAATGGGAATTTCTCTGGGAGTATGGCAATAAAGTACCATTTTCAAGGTGGCAAAGGCCTCCTACATTTGGTGCGTTGCCAATGCCAAAACAAAAGATAATGTCCACTTTATCAATTATTTATGAGTAATACACTTTGTTCTTGTGTATGTATTCTCGTGATCTTTCTAACATCTTTCATGTTCTGTTCTAACATTTATTAATATTTAGTGATTAGTAGAAATCAATTTTCTTTGCTTATTAAAATAAGCCAACTGTTTTTTCTTAGAGGGTTTGAAGCTTGTTCGGTTGTCGCCCTGGAGAGCATGCTAGAAGTGTTGTTAATAGGTATTTTTTCAATTTATCATGTACCAAATTGGGTTCATCCCTGTCATTGGATGTATTAAGTTATAGGTCAGAATTAATTGTTACTTTATAATAGTCTGCACTTTTCTCCCCTTACCCCCTTTTGGTTATTGGTTGCGAGAGTTCCCACTTTATGTGCTCATACTATGTTTATAAATTTACAATTCCTCGAAGAGTGTTGTTTGGTTATTGTACATGTTATCAACAATCAAGTGATAGACCTTGTGAATTATTGAAAGCAAGGGGGGATAAAATTAATTAAGGGTTACTGTGAGGAAGTTAATGTTTGATGTTGTGGTACGTTAATGTGCAATTTTAATTCTTATTTTTTGGCCTAATATCATTGATTTGCGTAATTGAGTTTAAATTCTTTTCATACATGTTAGAATTTTATGGAGTCAAGCTTCTTTTTCAATGTACAACTGTAAAACTATAGATGTGCTACACGAAAGCTCTTCAAATGACAAGAATCTTGCAAGCTGAAAGGCTCAAGCAACCCCTTTGTGTTAGTAAGGACAACAACATTCCGAGAAGAGTTGATGAAATTGTTTTGGTTTGTAACAAAACTCAAGGGTAAGTGTTATTTTTTCTGATTGGGTATAGGGCTTAGAATTAGTTCACTGATTTTGATTCTATTTTTGTGTATTGACTTTTTTACTGTCTCATCTTTCACTGTTCACTGTAGTACAAAACCATTAAGATTCATTTGCATTTGTTTGTTACAATAATTTCCAGTAAGTAGGTTTTATTTTTCCATTCATTCCTAATTTTGGATTTAAGACTACGATTATACTATCTTGAGTGAACTTTGTTACTTTGTAGTTTCATTTATTTTTTGTTTCTCTATACATCCTTCGTCATATTTTAAAATTGCTCTAATATTAAAAAATAAACTTAAAAAAAAATTGTAATACAAAATAATTTATATGAGACGCACGTGTAGTACAAATATAAATATAAATTTAGATCGATTAGGGTAGCGTTGGTTGACGTCTTTGGTTTACAGCTAACGGTCTGTCAAAGTCAATGTCATAATTACACAAACATCCCTTAAGTTGATGAAAAATACTATTTATCTTTTATTATTCCAAAAAATTATAATCAATCAAAATTGAGTAACAATCAATTAATAAAAATGACAAAAATAAGACATGATTGTTTTAACCTCCGGTCAGATTTAAATAAAGCCTAAATCTATATCCCAACCCCAAATTTAACCTAACGCAATCAAATCAAACTTGAAACCTCCATAACAAAACGTAATAATAAAACTATGTCAGCACTACATGTGACTTTATTATTCAATAAAAAATTTAATAAATATATAAGAGTGGTCAGTGCACGAGTCTCCTACCACTACAAAATTTGAAAAAAATTAGATTTAAACAGTTTCCCTCGAATTATAATTCTTTATATGGAGAGTTATCAAATTATATGAATGAACAGTGAATAAATTCCATGGAGTTTTCATGCTTATATCTTCAAAGACACTCCCTGTCAGATTAAAAATATTAACTAGAATATAATTTTATTAAATTGCCTATGATATATTTAAGGGCAAATTTCATCCACACTCCTTTAGATAAACACATCTTCAATAAGACCTCTGTTTTCTAATTTTTTTTGCGTATTAAAATTCGATTCAAGCTAATTAAAATTTATTTTTTTATATATTAAAATTTGAGCCAATTAAAAATTATATTTTGTACGCATTAAAATTTGTGCTAATTAAAATTTTATTTGAGCCAATTAAAAATTATTTTCAATCGACTCAATCAAATTTTAATTAATTCGAATTGAATTTTAATTATCTCAAATTTTAATACATAAAAAAGTATAAATTTTAATAAATCGAATTTTAATTGACACGAATTTTAATAAGTAAAAAAATATAAATTTTAATCGACTCGAAAGAGAATTTTAATTGGTGCTAACAACTCGGGTAGAGTTCAAATCGGCTCAAATTTTAATATGTAAAAAATAAATTTTAATTTGCTAGATTTTTTTTTTAAAGTTTACAAATTAGTGAATAACAAATTAGTATTTGCTAACAAATTATTTACTAAAATTGTTATTTACGATTTTTTTAAAAAATTTAATATCTTGTATTTTAATAAAATTTTATGTATAAAAATTACTTGAGGTTTATATAGGGGCATCTTTGGTATTTTAGATGATTTTTTTTGTTAGAAATGATAGTTTAATGGTAATGGGTGTTAATAATATTTTTGATAATAGATGTGTGTCTTTAAAAATATAATAAACTAAGAAGGGTGTGATTGAAATTTTCCCTTGTTTGTTTATTATTGGCTTGCATTGTATATTTTCTCCCCAAAAAACACCTCTGGCTCAAATTGGGAATAGACTAAACTTTAGCGTGTTAAATGGTGTGCTGACACACAGTTGTGGTCCAACACTCCGGAGCCATCCAGATCTCTAAAACAATACAGGGGTAGACAGTCCTTTTTACCTTTTCTGCTTAAACGAAGTCCAAGCATATTCATTGGCTGTCTTTGTTAGCCGGCGGCATCTGCCGGAATCTGACACTCCCGTTGTTTGTGATGGAGGATTACTTCAAACTCTTCGTGGACGAGACTTCTTTCTACAACCGCATTGTTCTGGGGACAGTCTTGCCGGAGAGAGTGTGGGATCCACTTCCGCACTTCCTCCAAACGTGGGTCCGTAACTTCATTGGAGGAACCCTAGTGTATTTCGTCTCCGGATTCTTGTGGTGTTTCTATATATATTACTTGAAGCATAACGTTTATGTTCCGAAAGGTATATACATGTTTTTACTCCTGTTGATTGATGATATATATTACTCATGTGCTCTCAATTTACTTTGATATACGGCTTGATCTCTCTCTCTCTCTCTCGTTGGGATTAATCGGGTTTTGTTTTGTGCGTTATAATATTCAATTTGTACAAAATTATAGTTATTTCCAATGGGTCTGTCCTGTATAGCTATTATTCTTTCAAATTGGATTTTTGATTTCAATTCAATTAAAATGTGTAAATGTGTTTGGTTTCATATCATATCATATGGGTTCTATTTCTGATTTTTAACTTTCAATATGTTTTTTTTTTTGCGGATATTTTTGTCAGCCATTCTGTTTATTTATGATATCAAGCATATTATAAAATTTTCAACATCTTAAGCTTTTGATTTGTGGCTGGAGATCAAGGTTTAGGTCATCTAACATAGTTTTAAAACTTTGAAGTGACCCCATTGATTGAAATTCAATTTAAAAGTGTAAGCTTTAAATGAAGAACACTTTCTCCTTCTAAATTTTTTCCCCCAGTATAACACATTTGCAACAGAATTAAGGTGCAAGAGTGCTGCTGCTAAGATGATTTTTTCTTTCGGAAGATAAAAAAGTTTGATCTCTCCCTCTTCAGATGCACATCTCCTCATATCCTTGAGTTTCTTCCCGGCTGATAATACAAAATTGGCAGGAATAGTAAGGGTATTGTAGAAATAGAGGGCTAATAGGCTCTGCCTTTTTCATTTAACTTGTACATTTGTAGTTGAAGGGTATTAAGAGCATGCATGTAAAAGTGTATATAGTTGAGGGTAAAAAGCATTGATAGCTTTCATTCATCTCATCCTCAAATTTCCTTGTAGAATGTGTAATATTATTTAAAGACTTAATTCAATGGTCCCTAAAACTTTTCTGTCTGAATTGAATCTTGTGAATACTTCAATTTGGAAGGTGATTATTGTATTGCCAGGGCTAGGCTAGAAAAGCTATGTTGTATGTATATGGCGGAAAATAGTTTCTTTGGTATCCCCCCCCCCCAAAAAAAAAAAAAGAAAAAAGGTTTCTAAATAACAAATGTGATGAACACGTTTGTTGCAGATGCCATCCCTTCAACGAAGGCCATGCTCTTGCAAATGTGTGTTGCAATGAAGGCCATGCCGTGGTATGTTTCTCTTCCAACGCTATCGGAGTACATGGTTGAAAATGGATGGACCAAGTGTTTCTCGAGAATAAATGACGTAGGCTGGCTTGCTTACCTCGTTTATTTAGTTATTTACCTTGTAATTGTGGAGTTTGGAATTTATTGGATGCATAGAGAGTTGCATGACATAAAGCCTCTCTACAAGTATCTTCATGCAACGCATCACATCTACAACAAGCAAAATACACTTTCTCCTTTTGCTGGTAAGTTCTACTTCCTAATCAAGACAGTTTCCTTGAATTGATGCTATGTCAAATTGAACATCTTCAAATTTGTAGTTGTATATATGCCTTCCTTGATTGATGGGTTAAGTGGCTTCATCTTTCTTCCTATACAATTCTCATAAGTTGTAGGATAATGTGTTACAGCTTAATGATTAACACCACTACGAAGTGTGCAAGAATTGCATGACAAGTCTGTTTAGATCTGTTTATTTTGACCTGAAGAATTCTTAAGTATGGATGAAACGGAAAGACAGGAAAGACCACACACACAAGACAGAAAAGTATAAATGGCTCAGAAACATGCTGCAACCCAAAGAAAAGAATGAAATCAAAATTTACCATTATTAAGCAAATTTAAGCTATAACTCGCACTTGTTCCTGTAAACGTGAGACCATAGTCTTCCGTTACATAACATTCATCATGTATCCAAGAGATAATGTATGCAGTTGTGTACCTCAGAAACAGATTAAAAGTAAGACAACTCCAAATTCCTTTGGGCCCACCCTATACAAATGTGACATACTGTGCGTGTCAACTCAACTCAACTTTGTTAGATTCCTACAGGAATGGAGCTGAAAAATGAAGCAATTTAAATTATTTATGGAGCCTAGTGGGCATCTCTATCCATTTCCAATAGGTTTTGTGATGGGTGCCTACTGGGTTCAAAGAATCGAAGGAACTTTTGATTTTTTTACCCTGTGATTTATAGCTAATACTTCTTTGGCTAAATCCACCTCCAACTATTTCTGCTGGTTATTTGGGTAAATTCTCATATTGCAATCAAACAGTAGAAAAGTGCAAGCAAGAATAAAGATATTCTACATACACCATAGATTTCTGGGTGTTGAAGCTACTGATAGATTTCTGGGTGTTGAAGCTACTGATACATTGAATTGTCTTGAGAGTCAGGAGTGAGGCTGAACAATTAAGACGGATTATGGGGATGTGTGAATGGGTCTCCTTGCACGCCTTAATGTTCATTTGTTCTTTTCATTGAACGTGATTCAAGGTGGAGAAATGGTTGAAATTGCCAGCGGTGTGAAAGGTTGAATCTTGAGAATGAGAATGAGAATGAGAATGTAGGGATTATTGTCTTTGGTAGTGATACTGCTATTAAAGGAGGAGTGCACTGGATCTATTGTGGATGTTCCTGCTGCTTTATCTGGCACTTTATAAAGTATTTCTGTTTGTTTTTATTTGTGGGATTCAACTATTATATGTTTTACGCCAGAGGGGGGGGGGACGGCCTTGTTGAAAGATGGATCCGTGGATTCAAGTATTGAGCGAAACATGATGCAATTATTTCCTCCGTTTCATACTACTTCCATTCTCCTAGCATCCTTACAGTTCTGACATTCTACTGTTGACATTGTATTTGTGATTCAATAGACAAACGATATGGTGTTTATCTTTCAGGTCTGGCATTCCACCCGCTGGATGGGATTCTGCAGGCATTACCACATGTAATTGCTCTTTTCCTGGTGCCAATGCATTTCATGACGCATATCGTCCTATTATTCCTGGAGGCCATATGGACAGCAAACATTCACGACTGCATACATGGTAAATTATGGCCTGTGATGGGTGCTGGCTACCACACCATTCATCACACTACGTATCGCCATAATTATGGCCATTACACGATATGGATGGACTGGATGTTTGGGACTCTTCGTGATCCTACAGATGATGAGCCCAAGAAGATGTGAACTTCGTCCCTTGATTTGGGATGATTGATCTAAAGTGTAGAAGTTTATATTGATTACGTGGGTACTTCAGTTTGGTTTCTTTTGATGTGTCTTGCATGTAAGTTGTGTTGGTTGGCCTATTTTTTTGATGCATCTAGGCCTAATAGACGATATTCGCTACCCCAACTATGGGCATGGCAATGAATGCAGGTTGTGCCATTGCGTCGTATATTTACTGTGTTTCATTGCATATGTGGAAATTAATTGCTTTTAGTGCCATAAGTTTTGTGATTCGTATGCATGATTTGAGACCAAGGAGGTTGGTGTAGAGGTTCCATGATTCAAGAGTTTGTTCTTTCAAAACCATGTCGAGCTTGATCAGGTTTTGACATTAAAATAGGAAAGGGTACAATGACAAAGGAAAATAACTATTCAACAGTTTTACTGTTTCTGAATAAAAGACATGACTTTGGTCTTGGAATGTAATCTATATGGTGGTGTTCAAGATTTCTGGGTCGGGTAGATGAAAATGCTATTATAATTAATTTGTTACATAAAACACTCCATAGTTTGTTATAACTGTCTCAACCCTCACTGCAATTTTGGAAAATTTGAGAGTTAAATTAAAATTTTAATAATTTTAACATTGTTCGAAAACATTAACTATCGAAATATTGTTTGAAACTTGCCCCAACAGAAAAGTTAGTGAAAAATTTAGGGGTAGTTTTAATTTTCCGAAAAAATAATGAGATTTTTTCATAAATTAAAGAATTAGACTTAAACCTCTATCTTAACTCAAATTAAGATTGTTCTGATAAGTACTAATCATTATTATTTGGTCCCTTCCATCTCCTCCCCTGTTTTGCATTTGTCAATTAATATAAACTGAAATTGGGACTTACAAATTTGAAACTTTAACTTTGAAATTGGTTGTAGAACTGTTGAAGTGGTATATCTTCTTGTAACATTTCACTTTGGTTATTCTTCATTGTTTATTGATAGAATAGATTTTAACTTTGCGTATGTTGCTGCTTTCTTTCAATCCTCCCATCGCATTGAGAGGTTTGTGTCACCCTAAGATTAAAACAATTGTGATGGAAGTATTACAAATTAAGATCTTAACAAATTTATAGTTTAGTTGAGGGAGAATGCAAATATATACTATATGAAACACTAGGATTTTTTTTAATCTTGCAATAGTCAAATAATAAATAATAAAGTACCGAGTTTATGTCAAACTAGATAAACTAGTTCTGTAATCAGCCTCGGATAAATTGTTTCAAAAAAAATCAAGATTGGAATATAATAATTTTAACATTAAAAGTATTAGGCTAAAGCAGTCCAACCATTTTTTCTATTTCTGCAGGTTGAATCTATGAACTATAAATCACTGAGATAGGCTATCATTTACCTGGAGAAAATACAGAGAAAATGCTTGTCAATGAGGTCATTCATACTCTTGTCCAGCTGAATGAAGATCTTTATTTTCGTCCCAAGTTGATGATAACGTGGTTGAAAAGTTTACGGGTGGCCTTGCCGGAGAAAATAGGACAGGCTTAGGAGGAATTTGCAAGGATTGAAGGCTTCCTTCCAACATTTCTACCACATTACTCATGGGTGGTCTGTCTGCTGGATTAGTCTGAATGCACCACAAACTCACTAAAACCATTTTCCTTGATGTTACTTCTTCCTCTTCAGTAGTCACTCCTTCAATTCCTAGATCCTCACCACGTTCGAGATGCTCGTAAATCCAGTCTGGAAAAAAAGATTCACTCTTATTGACCCTTCCAACTTCATGGTTCTTGCTTGCTTCAGCCATTTCAAGCACCATCATTCCATAGCTATACACATCAGATTTGTGAGAAACCCCTCCATAATTTCTACAGAACACTTCCGGGGCAGTATATCCAGGAGTCCCTCTACACCCAACATCGATACAATACTCTTTTTCTTTTTGCATAATTTTGCAAGGCCGAAATCTGAGATTTTCGGGCAGAAGTCTTCATCCAGTAGAATGTTGTTAGGTTTTATGTCAAAATGAACAATCCTTGTATTGCAACCTCGATGCAGATACTCTAAACCTCTAGCAATGCCAACTGCAATCTGGAACAATGTTTTCCACTCCAAGCGAGAGGCAGTATTCTGAGATTCATCATTGTATATGAACTTGTCCAAAGATCCATTGGCCATGAATTCATAGATCAGAGCTCTTCTATTCCTCTGGTAACAGAAACCTAAAAGTGTGACTACATTGACATGGGAAGTCTTGCTAATGCTGACTTCGTTAACGAACTCCTCCACATTATCCTTGGTCTCATTCAAGATTTTCACTGCAACTAGCTGACCATCAGATAGCTTTCCCTTGTATACAACACCAAACCCTCCTTGCCCAAGTTTATCCCTCAATGAGTTGGTCATTTTCCTGATATCTGAATAGCTATACCGTTTTGGAGCAAGAGACCCGTACTTTTCCATAAATGCATCTATATTTTGGTCGTTCATTCTGCCATTCTTCCAGAAGAAAATTGACTTAACTGATAAGCTTTGTCGTTTACAGAAGAAGAGTGTAACAACTACGAGTATTGTCATCCCAGCAACACTGACTAAGAAGCCTGCATATAAAGGTTGGAGGGGTTCATGTGATTCAGAAACTGTAAACCATAGCCTCCAAGAACAATCAAAAGCTTATGCCCCATTCAGAGATTTCTTCCAGATAATTATAAGGGCAGAAACAATTAGAATTGATTGTACCTATGAGAATTATCATCGTAGTACTTAACCGAGTCTTGGTTGGTCCCGTCGCGGCTGGTCCCATTGCGATTGGTCTCGTGGCGGTTGGTCCTGCGTTAGAAACATAAAATTTGTGAAACTTGTTGAGCAAGAGATGCTACTACCGAATACTTACAGAAGTAATCATAATGGTTCAAGAGGAGTACTATGATACTACTATCATATAACTAGAATGAAATTGAAGTTGCGACTCCATCCTACTTTTTGCTGGTAATTTTCCATTCAAAAATGAAATTGAACAGGATCAGACAGCAAACCATGTACTCTCTCTCTCTCAAGTACAGGAGGGTTTTGTTACAAGTTACAGATGATGCCAGATTCAAGGAAATCCTTTCATTAGGTTGGCTTTAGAAATAGTTTATTAAAAAATTGGTCAAAGTGCTAAAAAAAAAACCCCAAAAACAGAACAACACAGCAGCCGACCCAATGAAATTCAATCAGATAGTGTTACGTCCATAGTTAATATCAAGTTATTTTAATTTAGTCGATAGGTCGTCCATTTCATGACTTGACTTGCATGTTATATTGGATTTGATCTCATACTCAACGTATGATTAATTTTGATACTAATTATTATGAATGCATGGATAAAACTTATACTGTTTCAAATAAAAGTGTCTAAGAATTTAGGGTTAATTGCACTGAAGGTCCCCAAAATATGAAATATATCTCATTTTGGTCCCCAATATTTCAATTGCATTATTTTGGTCAATGAAATATTGAATATGTTTTTATATGGTTCTTCAAGCAGGCGGTATCCAAATTGCTAATGATTTTTTATCATAAATTTATCACATGATACTTAAATATAGACAAAAAATAATTTGGATAACTCTTGACCAAATTAATTTAATATCTGAATAGTGTAATAGTGTAACAATAAAAATGTAACAATATAACAATAACAGTGTAACAAGCTATTTACACAAAATGTAATAGTACAATATTTTGTGTAAATAGCTTGTTACACTGTTATTGTTACACTATTATACTATTCGAATATTAAATTAATTTGAAAATAAAATCACTTTCCAAAAAAAGAAAAAACGCATGAATCAAGATGCATTAAAAATAATTTGAAAACACAATCAATTTTCAAAAAAAAAAAAAGCATGAATCAAGGTGCATTAAAAATAATTCAAAATTTAGATAAGAGATTTAAAAACAAGTATATATATACATATGTATTCATGTATATATAAAAACGTATATATATACACGTTTTTAATATATATACATATATATATATATATATATAAACGTATATATCTATCCATATATATATAAATGATATATACATATATATTAAAAATGTGTATATATATACATTTTTATATATATATGAATACATATGTATATATATATGTGTATTAAAGTTCTCGCATAAACTAGGAGATGTTTAATGCACCATTTTTCAAAGTAAAATAATGCATTAAATTCACATGGATTAAGGAAGGGCAAAAATGTCACCAAAAAATTAATAAAATTCAAATAGTGTACTTAAATACAAATAAGTATCAAAATTAAGGACTTAATTACCAAACATTTTTTTCTGTGTACTTTTTTACAATTAAGTCTAATTTGGTGTATCTCCTTCTAATTTTCCCAATAAAAATTTAGAAAAATTTGGACTTATTTAGGCTTAAGTCCGCAAAGAAACTTATTTGCTATGGAGTCTATTTTTTGTCAATTTTACCAGACTATTCTTTCCCTTTATAAGTGAAGTAAAACTAACGCATAACAAAATAAAAATAGCAACATGAAAAAAAAATTATATCGGTATAACGTCGTATTCTTCATAAAAATATATAACCAATTAAATCGAGACCTAACAAATAACACAATAGCAATAGCCTTAACAGACAACAATAATAAGACAACGCACGACAATCCATATTTACGAATGTAAATAGATCCACTATGTTCGGGGCTTAGTTGAATCCGAGTTAGTGTAAAATTCTACTTGAAATTTCGACAAAATCTTAGGGCAATTTGAGTGGAATCAAAGCTCTCCTCAGGGTGGGTGCATATTAATAGAATCAAGAGCTTTTGTGATCGTAAGCTTCGGCGGCAACATTTTTGTTCATGGTGGGGAAGAAAAAAACTCAAGATTGTTGGGAACAACTAGAATAATGTAGTTTATAAATTTGAATTTTAAATTTTATGGTCAAATCTTATGAGCATGAATTAAGAGATACAAAATTTGAGTGTTTCCCAATTAGAAAACAAAATTAAGGTCTGATACTATTGAAACATTATAAAAAAGACATTTTGAAGTTTTAAAAAAATAGTGAACTTATCTATTTATTATTAAGATAAAAAACAAATTTATCAACAAATAAATTTTTCTTAACAAACTCAAATCATTATAAGTCTCTTAAGGAGGTCTTAGTCTCAATTTTTACAAAAATTTAATTTTATAAAAATTAAGCTCAACAAAAAAATTAAAGTTAGCTCATATTTAACTGACTTGGAACCGTGACAAATTTGAACTAAATAAGGATAAGAAGATGAAGGGCACATACCGTTACCGGTGCCGGTTTGAGTTTTGTTACAGGTAAGTTCATAAGGTCGATCTGCGCAATAGCAAGCGAAGGATGTGGAACGCGAACTGGCTGACCCGCATCGCCCACCCGATTGGATGCATTGCTCACAAGACAAATCTTTTGCTGACCACTCCAACTGAAAACCACGACCAATGACTGCTCTTAGATCATTCACTGAAGCCTCTGGGCTCGCTAAAACCTGAGCCGAGGTTTGACTAATAGGGACAAGGACGCTGTCATAGCATGTCGCCACGCTCAAGTATCTATCTGCTGTGCTGAAATAGTTGATAGTGGTGGTACCGTCGTTTCCAGTGCAATTAAACTGGTGTGTAGCCTGAGTTCCGGGGCAGCTATAGTTAAGGGTCAAGTTTTGTAGATTGGAAGCATAGCTGAAGAGGTTGAAATTTATGGTGGTGTTATAGAGATTGGTGGGACAGAGATTGTTCAACAAATCCTCTCTAGCAACTTTGAGAGTCTGTGTCCCGTTATCGATTTCAAGGACTCGGTATTCTCCCGACTCGATTGTGATCAGAGGGGCGTTACCGGTGCAATTGAGCCGGAAACCTGGATGGCCGCAGTACGCCGGCCGGTCCTGTCCGTAGAAAGGATAACCAATGCTCGAAATGTTTGCGCACTGAAACAAGTTACGACAAGCTGCATATTGCTCATTATCTTGACATAGAAACATGGGAACGTGGCTTTGTTGGAATTTTTCCTATATTGGACTTCTATTAATTGATAGTTAATTTTAATTTGTGAAAAACGGGCTGAATTTATGGTCCAATGAGATGAGCCCAATATTATTAAGTGATCTATTTTGATGGGCTTATGTACATCTTTTAATTGGTGTGGTTGAGGCGGTTAAGTGTAGGCCTTAATCTAATTGTGGCCCGTAATGGGAGGGCCCATTAGATTTCATTATAAATACAGGCTAGGTCCCCTCTCCTCTTCATAACCCTAAATTGGCTTGTCCCATTGATAGCCGCCTATTGATCTTGAAGAAGGAGAGGAAGACCTTGCCCTTTCAAGAAAGCAATCAAGAGATCGAGTATTATGGCTCAGACAGGTATGTTCTAAATCTTGTATATGACATAAACCTTGAATATTAGGTGTTCTAAATTTCATGTACGAATCATTAAAATTTCTTACATGTGGTATCAGAGCCTATCGTATATGAATTTAGGACCCGATAAAATTTGTGTTACAATTTGATGACTCGAGCCAAAAAAAAAAAAAAAAAAAAAATTCTTGCATGTAAAAGGAAAGAACATAAAAGTGGTGGGTTCACAAAACTCCTTCTGTTTGGCGGCTATATTGTCATCAATTTTGAACAATATATATATTTAGTTTAGTTGATGGTTATATTGACTGGTGGCCAGTACGAAACACAAAAAAAAAAAAAAAAAAAAAAAGGAAAAAGATGTGGCGGCAGCGGCTGCTTGCATTCAAAGCTATGGATTTAGCATGAACAGAACTCTAAGGAGGTGTTTGGATAATGGGTTAAAGGAGGTTATCCACTAGTTGGATAGGATAAAAATGGAGTGGGACCCATTTAACCCTTGTTTGGAAACTATTTTTGAGGTCGGCTACGAATCCCGCGTCACCGCTTGACCCGGTGCTACAGTGGAATGGTAACCCCCATACACCGGTGTAAAATAACCCAGCCCCTCCCCAGGTTACAAACCCAGCCACAAGGTTACCCTCCCTAAAGACATATTTGCCCCTTTCTCTTTCCTCCATGTTCTGTCCAGCGACGAAAGAAGGCTGCTTATCGCTGCATCTGTGGGTGAGAACTTCTTCACAGAGTTGACGAAGAAGACGACATTGCTGGACAAAACAGCTTCTTCTTGAGGTAACTTTCTCTCTCTCTCTGGACTGAACCGAAAATACACACCGAAGACCAGATCTGGTTTCGTTCACCCTCTGTTTGACGAACACATCTGGATCTGAGTTTGACGAAGATATTTAGATCTTTGCTGAACTAGATCTTAACAGATCTGCGATGACAGAGGGTGATTTAGTGAAGACAAATTAGTATTTGAATTAGGTTCAAGGTTGTTCTAAATTCTCCTCCCTCCCTCCATCAAGTACAGAGAGAGAACGGCATTTGCTGTTTAATGACTTGAATCATTGAGTATTGTTTTTGGTTTGGTTTGGTTTTCTCCCTCTGATTGCTTTGGTTTTCCTATGAATAGTTTGGCAGTATTGTTTTTAAATTTTTTATAAATGCTTAGCAGAATGGTTGGTTCAACTAAAAGCCAAATATTTAATTGCATAACCGAGCCTATCCTTTCGTTCGATCTTAGCAACCGTGCCTGAGAGGCCTGTCCTGTAGTTGTCTTGGCATTCTTGTTCACACCTAACGCCATAGTTCAATCTTTAACTCATGGCATTTTGGAGAATGTATAATGGTAAAATGATTGAGGTTTTTGACTTCTGGAGATGTCCTTCTCAAAACCCAGGCTCTGCTTGGAACTTGGAAAGTAAGAATAAAACTTCTTCTCAAGAAAAAATTACACTTTAACCCTCTCAACTATAGCCCTATTTGACATTGTCCTTTCAACTATCATATTTTTTATTACACAGTGATTTTTAGTTTCACGCTGTTCCATTAACTAATGTCCCTTTACAATTTGACAAAAAAATTGTTTTACTTTGCACCCCATATTAGGCAATTTTATTTTACTTTGCCCCAACACTTGGTCATTTTTTGTTGTAAAGTTAATGAATGTTTGTTTTTGGACTCAATGTGAAACCGATTAGAACAGGCGAGGGAATAATGTAAAAAATTAAAAAGATTGAGGGTAACTGAGGTTGGGGCCATACTTGTGATTTTGTTTTAGTATAGGATATCATTTCTTATGAATAAAGTTCAAAGACTTTGTAGCAAATACTTTAGTTTGTGTTTTAACTTTCAACATCAGCTGACTATTAACTATAATATTGTTCATTTGGCTATTTATTAATAATTCTCTGGATATCAATTAACATGTGATATACGAAGCACAGTAGTTAAGGAAGTGTGGTCGTTTTGTTTTTTTTTTTTTTTCTGTTTTGGCAAGAGAGAGTTCAGGCTTGTGTCAACTATTTGCTCTCGAGGTCTGGGGATGGTCACTATAACTTGAGTTAAGATAGAGCATGTCCTTAAAGGGACAAGGGTAGTTAGTTTTAGAGGGTGTATGATTGAATTAAACCTGAGACATCTGAATTATTAAATTTCAGACTACTACTAAACCTCCTAATGGTTTGTTAAGAAAGTGTGTTTATGAAATTATGTCAACTATAAAGAATTGTTACAACTATAATTTTTTTTATTAGTCAAGGGAATCTATGGGGCTAATCACTTGGAAATAGAATTTATGGAATGAGTGAGACTATAGAGGCACACCCACTTGACTTGAATTGCGACTTATGGACTCCAAAACTCCGAGTGAACTCAACTTTTGAAGATTGAGGTCTATGATGATTCATGGGTGTTTGGTGGGTGATATACATGGGTTTGTTTGGATTCTTGGGTTGATTGGATAATGAGTATTTGGGTAGTGTCTGTTGGCCCAGTGAGTTGTTTTTTCTGTTGGGTTTTGGTCAGTGAGTCGTTAGTGTGTTTGGTTGCAATGCTTTTGGTTTTTCATGTATTTGCCTACTTGGTGACCTAACTCTTTTGTTGTTTGAGTTAAATTGACATGACCAAATTAGTTGCCTTAGTGAGTCATGGATGATGGAGTGTATGTGATTCAAACAAAATAATTTGAAAGTGATAAATGTGCTATTACTTGATAGCTTGAACAAACAATAAAAGGGTAGAAAATGACAATGTAAATACTCTTTTGTAATATGTAATATGTATTTGTGTTTGAAGAAAGAAATCAACTTGTTTTTGGTCTCAAGAGTGGACATGTTGACCACCCCATTGGACTTAATTCAACATACTTTCTAAACAATCCTGACCCTACTTTGACTGGTTCTAAATTCTTATATAAAGTATTTGAAGATTTAGTGAAGAAAAATTATTTCTTTATATCCATAATTTAGAAAGCTTCACGAGTTGCTCCCAGTTATTAGTTTTTTTTTTTTATTTCAGTGCATATAATATGCACATAGAGCAAAATAATAAGCTTCACGAGTTGCTCTTTTGTATTTTGCAGGTCCGAGTCATCGGGAATTGTTGTTTGGATAGACTTTTTGGTCTTGGCAATTTTGTTTCAGTATTTTAACTTTCCATCAGATTCAATTGTAAGTATATTTTATCCCAATATTGAGGCTTCTTTTCAATTTTCTTAAGATTCCTTTTGTTTTTAAGTCTGCTAATTGTTTATCATCAATGATTCCATAAATATTTGCACCATGTGTGATAAACAATTGTGAGTATTCTTGCTATTATATTGCGCACTAAAATGCTCGGTATGGTTCTGTGCTATGAATTTTTTATTGCAATGTTTGCTATTATATTGCGCACTATGCTAGGCAATAATGTTATTTTTTGCTTAGCTTCAATTGTATTACATGAATACTATATTTAATATTTACGTGACTATTGTACAAAAAATTGCAAGTGCGTTCAACAGATAAAATGCCAAGCCGTATTGATGAGATTGCTGGATTGATTGTTGTGTTGGATAGAACGAGAAGAGAGATGATAATAATGTTCTATTTGTTCGTGGTCCTTATAGTTGTGTTGTGGGAAATGGAGAGACAATCAAAACCACAACCATCAAGTCAATTGTCTAGAAATCGATTGCAATTTGAACACATGCACCGTCTAATTGGTGATAGTGACATTAATTGCATAGAACAACTGAGAATGGATAGACACACTTTTCGCGTTCTTTGTAATTTGGTGGAACAAGTAGGTGGCTTAACTCGCACGAGATATGTAAGCGTTGAAGAAATGGTGGCTATGTTCCTAAATATATTGGGTCATGATGTGAAGAATAGGCCAATAAAGTTCAACTTTCTTAGATCAGGCGAAACTGTAAGCAGACACTTCAATGCTGTGTTGAAGTCAGTTATTAAGTTGCATCGTCTGCTATTAACGAGACCCAATCCAGTAACTGCGAACTGTACAGATAACAAATGACAATGGTTTAAGGTAACGAAACCTTACATTTGTTCCATATGTCATTGGAAAAAATTTGGATGAATGGTAACAATAAATAATTTCTTTCATTATTTTTTATTTGTAGAATTGTGTAGGAGCACTAAATGGCACGCACATTAGAGCAAGGGTACCAATGGTTCACCAAGCAAGATATAGGAATAGACATGGTGACATTTCAACAAATGTCCTTGGTGTGTGCTCCCAAGATATGAAATTCATTTATGTCTTGCCCGGGTGGGAAGGATCGGCTGCAGATTCTAGAATACTACGAGATGCGGTAACGAGGAGGAATGGCTTTAAAGTGGCTCGGGGTAAGTTATGTATGACCACTAGTTTTATTTTCTCTAACAGTTAGTAAGAGTGTTCTTATAAAACCACAATTTCTACGCAGGCACCTACTACCTAGTGGATGCCGGTTACACAAATGGGGAAGGGTTCTTAGCTCCATTTAGGGGCCAAAGATACCATGTGCAACAGTGGGCCGAAGGGGCAGCTGTACCTCGTAATGCTGAGGAACTCTTTAACCTACGTCATTCAATGGCTAGGAATGTTATAGAACGTTGTTTTGCCTTACTCAAAAATCGCTGGGCAATCCTAAGGACTCCTTGCCACTACCCAGTACGCACACACAATCGAATCATTGCGGCATGCTGCTTGTTGCATAATTTGATTAGAAATGAAATGGCTTTTGACCCAGTGGAAGATGAGTTATCAGAAGATGGTCAAACTAATGGTCATGGTGATATAGAGCCGGATGTCATCGACATGGTCGACACATCTAATGAATGGACTGCATTTAGAAACCAACTAGCCAACAATATGTACAATGAATGGTGTGAGAGTAGGGGTGGCTAAATGTAATTTTTTTTGGAAGAATATATGTCAACTATTTGTGTTTTGTTATGATTAATTTACTCAAGTCATATATATTCGTGTGTTTGTCGGTTATTTAATGGTATTTGACTTGTACGTATATAAGTAGGTCATGTCAAGTGTTGGTGCTAGCAGCCAAATAGAGCGTGGTCCACGCCGAACATGGACAGTTGCAGAGGAGACTTTTCTGATACAAGCATTGAAAGAATTATGTGTCAACGGATGGAAATGTCAGAATGGCACATTTCGTCCGGGGTATCTACAAACATCAGAGAATAATTTAAAGGAAGCATTCCCAACGACTGACCTTAGGGCATCACCACATATTGAGTCAAAGATCAAAGCATGGAAAAAACAGTACAACTCTTTGTTTTCAATGCTAAGTACATCCGGTTTTGGATGGAATGACCGCGAGAAGAAAGTTGATGTTTATGGTGAAGATATCTGGGTGGACTACTTGAAGGTTTTACTACTTGTTTGCTTGTTTGCATCCATTAATAATAATAAACCAAGATAACTTGTATATATTATGTCCTATTAATTTTTCTAATGACAATGTAGAAAGACAAGAATGCAAAGGGAATGCGTGGTAGATCATGGCCATTCTATGATGATTGGGTCCTTATATTTGGGAAAGATAGGGCAACGGGTGAGTTTGCCCAAGGACTAGAGGAAATGATTGAAGAT
>CM042190.1:28829078-28851360 GCA_023539305.1 Ilex asprella
ACTATCACTAGCCTTTGTTTGCTTTGAATCCAATTTTGTTAATGTCCCATTAAATTCTTGGTGGATTGATAGTGGGGCTTCTGTTCATGTTGCCATGACTCTGCATGGATTCACATGCAAACGGAGGCCAAGTGAAGGGGAAGCCAAGCTTAAAGTAGGAGATAATAATGAAGTCCATGTTGAGTTCATAGGAACTGTTAGGTTGAATTTAGACACTGGTTTTCAACTTGTTTTAGAAAATACTTTTTATGTACCGTCATTTAGGCGGAATTTAATTTCAGTTTCTTTGCTCGATAAAATTGGATATTGTTTTAATTTTAATAATGGTAAAACTCAATTGTCTTTAAACTCCAAAATTGTTGGTCATTGTGTTTTATCAGATGGTCTCTATAGTGTGTGCTTGGCTACCAATAATGAATATGATCTTTCAAATACTGTGAATGTTGTATTTAAAAGACCTCTCATTAAAGAAAAATCTTCACAGTTGTGGCATAAACGTTTGGGTCACATTTCTAGAGAAAGAGTGGAAAGATTAATAAAGAATGATATTCTTCCTCCGCTTGATTTTGGAGACCTTGAAACTTGTGTTGACTGTATTAGGGGTAAATTAACCAAGACTAATAAGAAAAGTGCAACTCGCAGTTTAGATCTTTTAGAAATCATTCACACTGACATCAGTGGACCTTACTCACGTACCTTATGTGGTAATAAATATTTTATTACATTTATTGATGATTTCTCTCGTTATGGATATATTTATTTAATTAATGAGAAATCTGATTCTCTTGAAAAGTTTAAAATTTTCAAAACTGAGGTAGAGAAACAATTAGGGAAAGTCATCAAAATTGTTAGGTCTGACCGTGGTGGTGAGTATTATGGCAAACATGGCGTGTCTGGGCAGCATTTGGGACCGTTTGCCAAGTACTTGCAAGATTGTGGGATTGTTGCCCAATATACCATGCCTGGTAGTCCCGAGCAGAATGGTGTGGCTGAAAGGCGTAATCGCACTCTTAAAGACATGATGAGGAGCATGATGAGTAGATGTAACTTACCTGATTATCTTTGGGGAGAAGCCATTAAAACGGCTTCATACATTCTTAATAGAGTTCCTAGTAAATCTGTTCCAAAAACACCTTTTAAATTATGGACCAATAGGAAACCAAGCCTTAACTATTTTCGAGTCTGGGGTTGTCCTACTGAAGTCAAAATCTATAATCCTTTTGAGAAAAAGACTGATCCTAGAACCACTCATTGTTTTTTCATAGGTTACCCAGAACATTCAAAAGGATACCGGTTCTATTCTCCTACAAGTGGTACTAAAATTGTTGAGTCTTTAACAGCAAAATTTCTGGAGTTTGATGTTGCTGATATTGGTTGCTCGCAGCCTATTAGTGAGTATGAGCAAGATAAATTTGTTTCTATTCCTTTACCTGTTGTGCAAGAAAATATTATACCTGCTCCTGTTGTTAATTTTCCTACTCCAGTGATTGATCTCCATGTTCCTGCAATTGATCCTTCTGTTCCTATTGAGGCTACTCAGCCTTTAGAGCCTGCTACTGAAATTTTCTTGAGAAGATCTACAAGACCAAGGAAACCTGTTATTACTAATGAATATTATGTATACCTTGGGGAAAGTGATTATGATATGGGTGATATTGTTGATCCTGTAACATACCATGATGCTATTACTTGTTCTCAGTCTGATATGTGGATAGATGCCATGAAAGATGAGATGCATTCTATGGCACACAATGAAGTGTGGGAGCTTGTAGAACTTTCTGAGAGATGTAAACCCATAGGTTGCAAATGGGTGTTTAAAACTAAGATGGACTCCAAAGGTAAAGTTGAAAGATTTAAGGCTAGACTGGTAGCAAAAGGGTATAGCCAAAGGGAAGGAATAGATTTTAATGAAACTTTTTCACCTGTCTCTACTAAAGATTCTTTCAGGATCATTATGGCATTAGTGGCTCATTTTGATCTAGAACTTCATCAGATGGATGTGAAGACAGCTTTCCTGAATGGTGAGCTCAGTGAAGAAGTTTATATGATGCAACCTGAAGGTTTTAAGGAGAATGGGAAAGAACAATTAGTGTGCAAGTTGAAGAAATCTATCTATGGTCTGAAACAGGCTTCTCGTCAGTGGTACTTGAAATTTGATGAGATAGTAAGTTCTCTTGGTTTTGTTGAGAACAAGATGGATCAATGCATATATCTTAAGGTCAGTGGGAGTAAATATATTTTTCTTGTTCTTTATGTTGATGATATTTTGCTTGCAAGTAATGATTTGGGCTTACTTCATGAGATTAAGAAAATGTTGTGCAAAATATTTGACATGAAAGATCTTGGGGAAGCATCTTTTGTGTTAGGTATTCAGATTCATCGAGATAGAAGTCGTGGATTGTTGGGACTTTCTCAAAGGGCATATATAGATCGTGTGCTTGAAAGATTTAATATGCATAATTGTAAGTTTGGGGATGTACCTGTTGTGAAAGGTGATAAATTCAGTTTAAATCAATGCCCCAAGAATGATCTTGAGGAGGAGTCTATGAAAAATATACCTTATGCAAGTGCTGTTGGCAGTTTAATGTATGCACAAGTTTGTACCAGGCCTGACATTGCTTTTGCAGTTAGTGTTCTTGGCAGATATCTTTCTAAACCAGGATTAGATCACTGGATGGCAGCTAAGAAAGTTATGAGATACTTGCGAAGAACTAAAAATCACATGCTTGTTTATAGGAGAGTTGATAGTCTTGAAGTGATTGGTTACTCAGATTCAGATTTTGCTGGGTGTCCAGATGATTTAAAATCCACTTCAGGATATATTTTCATGTTAGCTGGATGAGCAATAGCATGGAAGAGTGTTAAACAAACCCTCACCGCTTCTTCTACTATGCAAGCTGAATTTGTAGCTTGTTATGGGGCTGCAACACAAGCTATATGGCTCAAGAATTTTATTTCAGGACTTATGATTGTTGATTCCATCTCTAGGCCACTAACAATTTATTGTGATAATAGTGCAGCTGTGTTCTTCTCAAAAAATAACAAACATTCTAGTGGGTCTAAACATATGGAAATTAAATATCTTTCTGTTAAGGATCTTGTGAAGAAAGGTGATATTGTGATCGAACACATTGATACAGAATCAATGCTTGCTGATCATTTAACCAAGGGACTGAGACTTATAATTTTCAAGAAACATGTTGATAACATGGGTATTTTGGGGTCTTTTGATGTACTTGGTTAGTGGGAGTTTATTTATGTATTAATAACTTTAGTATTGATTCAATTTCATATGTAATATTTGATACTCATTATGGTTGAGATACATCTATTTGATGAATAATAAATATTTGGATGATTATCCTTATTGTTAGCATGATGCTTTTGCTATGTTATATGTGTGCACATTTATAACATGTCATCTTATAAAAAAAATCTTAAGGCTTGGTGTATGTCTTAAGTATGACTGTTTTGTCAATTGAGTATGTCTCCGATTACACTATTTGAGAAAATCTTGTGTTTTTAAGTTTGGAGACATACTAGCTTATTGTTGAAGCTAATGGATTTCTCTAGCTTATTGTTGAAGCATGTTGTTAAAGAGAAATCATTCGGAGGACTGATAATGAAAATAACATGTTTATCAGATCACATATTGAGATGTTATTTTCTTACTACACTACCACATCTTGATCCATGTCAATAGAATCATTATTTTTTGTAATCATGGATTGGTCCTATGTCAATAAAGGATGTAAAGGCCGCTATGGTTCAAAAATAATAGTTTTATTGGACCGGGTTATGTTTGAGATGTTGTCTCAAGGACCATATTATTTTTTATTGTGGCCACATTGAGTTTTGTTTGATTAGCCCGAGAGTCGTTTTTCAAAAATATATATATATATTTTATTGACTATAATTAATGTTAGAATTTTTCCTATATTGGACTTCTATTAATTGATAGTTAATTTTAGTTTGTGAAAAACGGGCTGAATTTATGGTCCAATGAGATGAGCCCAATATTATTAAGTGATCTATTTTGATGGGCTTATGTACATCTTTTAATTGGTGTGGTTGAGGCGGTTAAGTGTAGGCCTTAATCTAATTGTGGCCCGTAATGGGAGGGCCCATTAGATTTCATTATAAATACAGGCTAGGTCCCCTCTCCTCTTCATAACCCTAAATTGGCTTGTCCCATTGATAGCCGCCTATTGATCTTGAAGAAGGAGAGGAAGACCTTGCCCTTTCAAGAAAGCAATCAAGAGATCGAGTATTATGGCTCATACAGGTATGTTCTAAATCTTGTATATGACATAAACCTTGAATATTAGGTGTTCTAAATTTCATGTACGAATCATTAAAATTTCTTACAGGCTTAAGATGGAGATTATGAACATGTTCAGGAAGACACAGGAGGGTCTGAAGAGATTGGGATCCATTTTCTTCTTAAGTCTCAACATAAACAAGACACGACACATAAACAAGTCACAAGACATCTTACGCCCCGTTGATGTCTGAAGAGATTGGGACTCTACACAAACAAGACACGAATAACAATAGGGTAATGCTACACTGATCAAATTTTGGGACTAAATTTGAAGTCCAAATGACATGACAGTTGAGTTGGGCTCATTTATTTGGTGTCATGTCATTTGGGTCCCAATAAAAACTTCAAATCATATGCTGCCATGTCATTTAGGTTCCAAATTTAGTCCCAAAATTTGGTCAGTGTAGCATTATTCATAACAATAATATGACATATGAGTCACACTCATTGACACTCCCAATTTTTGATCCCTAAAATAATGTTTATGTTGTCAGTTTAATATTCAATATATTAATTTTGTTAATTTAATCACTTAAAAATTTAATTCGTGTTTAAATAGTTTATGCACAAATTACCCATTAATTTTTTGAAATAAATGATCATGTGTTATTATTTCAATCGATAACATATGATCAACATGAAATTATTTTCGTTGAAAATTAAACGGATTATTTGTACAAGAATAATTGAAACACGGATTACATATTTTAAAGGCTAAATTAATAAAATTAATACATTAACACTTACATTATCTAAACAAACATATTTCAAAGATGAAAATTACTTTTAACCCAAAATTCAAAGGAAGCATTAAATATCGTCAAATTTCCATGTGAGGAAAGCAAAGTGAAGCTTCGTATTCAACCAACTTTAAGCGTAAGTCAATGCATACCCCAAAGGATGCCTTCCTCGGTCTTCGGGCGGTGTATTATTGTAAGTGCTCTCCGCCAAACATTTTTTAGAAGTAGACAAAAGATTTTAAATCTTAATGCAGGTAATATATATTTTGTTCAATCAATTTTTTTTTTTGTCATATCACTTATAATAATGGGAATCAAACCCTCTCTGTTGCTGGCGGACGGATGAAGAATATTTTACTTCGAAATATTTTTTGAACCTATTTTAGTGACTTTATTTGATGATATAATGAATTATAGTAGTTGAATTAAAAACAAGCCTCAATTACTAGGAGAGTTCACTGTCAATCTAATGACAGAGACTGATAAAGTCACTAAATAAGGTTCATGTAATATTGTTCGTAAGTTGAATTAATTATGAGTTCTATTATTAATGACGTAGCACTCTCTTGCAGCTATTTGGTCTTCTCGGACCTCTCCGATTCCATTTGAGGTTGAAAAATGGAGAATGAGATAATAAGTGAAGGACACGACTCTTAGGGTATTGAGAGCGGGTCGCCCAAGGATGATATTGTAAGTCAATGGACAATTTATCACCAGGAAGTTCACCATGATTGTGGAGCTTTGGGGTGCCATCTCGGCAATGACAGGTAAGGTGATGGATCTTAAAGGATACACCTTTCTCCTAAGAACCCAATGAGAGGTGATCTAATGAGCTGCAATCTTTCTATGTCCAAGTTAAGCTTGTCATAAGCATCTGCGAACAAGATATCTGCAGAGCTGTCGTTGTCCACAAGAATTCTTCGTACATGAAAGTTGACGACGGTCATGGTGAGTACCAAAGGGTCGTCATGGGGGTGTTGGATTTCTTCTAAGTCCTTGTCTGAAAAGGATATGACATCACCGCTTTCATGCCTAGGTGTCTTGGATGGGCGCAAATCATCTATGTGCCTTGCTTTTCTGGCGTGGGCTTTCATGGCGAAGAGGGATTCTCCTCCTCCTACTAACCCTCCGGAGATGGTGTGAATCTCCCCGATGGGTTGCTGGTCTTCCTGATTACGAGGTGGTGGCAGAGCCTGTCCTCTTTCGGCAACATATTGGTGTAGGTGACTTCGCTGGATGAGCTCCTCAATTTGTCTTTTGAGGTCATAGCAGTCGTCGGTGTCATGACCATGATCGCGATGAAAGTGGCAATACTTGTTCGGGTTCTTGCGGTGTGAGGAAGACTTCATTCTCTCTAGCCACTTTACTGCGGGGTCATCCTGAATTTGTAATAGGATGTGCCCGACAGAGGCGTTGAGGGGAGTGAAGGCTTGTCTATCTCTTTGGGGAGCAAGACCGAGCCGGTCTTTGACAGGTACCCTCTCTGCCCTGCTGTGCTTGTGGCTACTCTCCTTCTTGTCGTCCCTGTCCCTTTCCTTTCCATTCATTTCTCCCCAGCTCTGAAAGACTCTCCTCGTCTAGCCCTTGTGATGTCCTTAGTATTCATGTATTTTTGGGCCTTCGCCAGTTACTCAGACATGTTCTTCGGTGGGCGCTTCATCATCAAGAAGAGGAAGCTAGATGACCAGAGGCCTCCCAAGAAGACGATCATGCTTACTGATTAACCATCAAAATTGTTATTTTATTATATTTAATAATTAGTTAATTATATATTATATGTGATTAAATGAGTCAAATTCCTTGATTTTCTAGTTTAATATTTTTTCTAGTTGTTTGGTTTATTTTGCATGTAAATTGGTTGATTTAAAGTAATAATAAATAATGCAAGTAAAACAATCACTAGAAGAAGAATCATAATCGATAAGGATTGAAGAGTCCAGATTGAGATATGAAGACTTGAAGATAAATCAGCACTTCAATCCTTATAAGAGTCTAAGTTTGAAGAAAACTCATTTAAAGTTGGATTTGGAAAGTATCTTAAAAGATAAGGATTTGACACATTTTTAGTATTTTGATCATAATTTTTGACTCAAATATTCGATTGACCTGATTTTTACGGGGTTGGAAAGAAGACTCCAAGGGCTACAAAAATGTATTTCACAAAAATTTTGTGATTCAGCCTCTAAATATGCGAAATTCTAGTTCGAAGTCTGAACAAATTGTATACCCGCGAGACAAAAATTTAATGCACGGGATTTGACTTTACAAGACTTCTGTTTGAAAAAAGAATTCCTTCCAAGCCAACCTTAGATCTCCTACCTATACCTAAGATTTATTTGAATATAGATAGAGGTTCTCATCTTAGAGATTATTATTCTTTTTCCTTCTTTTTACTTTGATTTTAGTTCGTCATGTTTGGCTAGAAGGCTAAGCTAGGGCTAGGGGAGGACCTCTCAATGAAGTACGGTACTGTTATTGACTCTGTACTTAATGATTTATGATATTTTGTTAATTTAACTTCTGATCTTTTAGCAAAGTTTTTATTCTGTAAAAATTCTTGAGTTGTTGTTCCATGTACATCAATTGCTTGAATTTCCTTGCGAGTAAATAACTAGCTATTCTATACTTGAGGTGATTATCATTATTTCATAAAATAATATAATTAGTTGATTATATTTTAGGTTTTTTATTTGATTTGTTACTTGAATTAACCAACATCTAATTCTTGTTTCAAGTTAAGATTTGAGTCTTTAATCAGTATTGTATGGAATTGAGAGGGAGTACCCGATGCTCTATTATTTTATATTACCGTTTTAATTATTTAAATCAATTTTCTCCACTCAACAATTCCCAAAAATAAAACCTTTACTTTTAAGTTTGTTTTAGTATTTGTGTGATTGTTTTCTTTTGTTTTCACAATTCCCTATGGTTCGATATCGAACTTCCGAGTATTATATTACTTCGCGGCAACCTGCATTTGGGTGATCAATTCTAAAGTTGTACTACTTACCTTTTCATCGGGCTCTTCGACTTGAAGGACTTTCTCGTTAAAATGAGTGAGGTAGCTTCTCAGGATCTCATCTTGGTTCTATTTTATGCTGACAGGTGAGTGGCAGGCTTATGGTGGCGACGTCTTCCAATAAAATGTGACACAAAAGACCTGCTCAGCTCCGTAAATGTGCTAATAGAGAACGAGAAGAGCTTGGCAAACCACTGTCAAGCGGATCCCTTCAAGGTGGTTGAGAATGCTCTGCACATGATTTTGTCGGGGGCGTTGTGCAGTTGCATCAGGGTCTTAAAAGTTTCTAGGTGGTCCAATGGATTCTTCCTACTGTCAAAGGTCTCGACGGATGACATCTTGAATTTTTGAGGGAGTGGGTAATTTGCCACGTCAGGTTTGAATGGGGTGTCGGTTCGACTTACGAGATAGTGTACCGTCTCGAATCCCTGTGCTTTCATAGCGTTGAAGACGTCACCCAATTGATTTTGTACCTCCTTAATTTTTTCATCCCACTGATTGGGAGGAGGTTCTCTGAAATTGCCACGAAAATGACTCTCATGCTCTATGCTTTGGTTTTCACCCTCATCGTCTTGAAGAGGAGGGTGTCCATCATGGGGAGTAGGAGTAAGAGCAGGAGTAGGAGTAGGAGCAGGGGCTGGAGGAGGAGCATGCCAAACTTAATTATTTTAATTATTGGATTCATATGGATAAAATTATTTGTTCATATGTCATGATTCGGAGTATTCTATACATTATGACGAGTCCAAGCATCTTGTTTATAAAAACTTATGTTTGATAAAATTATATTTATTTTATTTTTATGGTGACAAGCCAAAGCATCCCATAATTTTAAAATATAAGAAAATTTATCAATAAATAAATTTGTGTTTATCCATTACATTGAACACTTGTACCATATTAAACAATGACTTTACCCCAAAGGGAAGCTATTAGATCATATAAGTGATCAATGGGGTGAAAGAATGGTTTGAGGTATTATGGCTAAGTTGAATTTTTGTTGTCCAAAGGTCTTGAATTCTACTTTTCTATGATGTTTTGTGTTGTTAGTTTTCTCGTTAGATAAATCATTATAATATTGTATAAAGTAATTTACCGCTAAAATTGCTAATGTGAGTTAGTAATTTGGATAAAATTTAAGCGTGATTATTAGCATGCATATTAATTGTAAGCATGTAATATTTTATTTTGTAGCTTTACTTCCTAGTCTTTTGTCTCAATTTGCATCTCATATCTCTTTGCTTAATGGTTCAAATTTATCAGAATGGAAAGATAGAATTATTTTACTTTGGGGTGTATGGAGATTGACACGGCGCTTTGTGAGGATAGGCCACCTATCCCTACGGAATTCAGTACGCCTACGGAGAAAAAGTTGCATGAGAAGTGGGAGAGGTCTAACCGCCTCAGTCTGTTACTGATGCAAAGTCATATCTCAAGAAAAATCAGAGGCTCCATTCCGAACTCCAAAACTGCTAAAGAGTTCATAATTGCAGTTGAGAAGCAATTTGTGAGCTCTGAAAAGGCACTTGCTAGCACCTTGATTTCAAAGTTTGTTTCTTTGAAGTATAATGGTCATAGTGACATGCACGAGCACATTATGAAATTACGTGACATCTCTGCCCAATGTGGATGGGGAGCGTCTTGGTGAGGAACTCCTTGATGGAGAGCTCCTTGATGCCTAGGGTGTGGAACTCCTTTGACTTGAGGTCCAGGTTGGGCTCCTTCTTGTCCGGTGAGCATGAGTTGGAGATCTGCTGATTTTGAGCCACAAGCTGTTGCATAGTCTCCAACATCTGTTGGGCATTTGAAACAGAATCGACAGGTGGAGGAACAACCTCGTCCTCTCGTGGTGGAATGTCTTCAGGGGGATTCATTGATGGTGACTACAACAGATTAACAAAAAAAAAAATGTTTAGGTGAGAATTTTGTCGGTTCCCACAGACGGTGCCAAACTGATAATGCACAAATTAGTTTGCACACCACAGTCAAGTTAATAATATAAAATACAGTAAAATAGGTAGAGAGAAAAGACAAGGTTTATAGTGGTTCGGTCAATCAAGACCTCCGTCCACTTTTAATGGCTGAGTTCGCCGAAAATTTTATTAACTCTGGTATGTAAAGAGAACAGAGAATTATAAGAGAGAGAGAAGAGAGAGTTTTATTTTGTGAGGTGCCCCCAAGTGTTGGAGGAGCTTACAATTTATAGTTGTCTGCTTAGTAATTGCATAACCTGACAGTCATAATGGGTTGGAGGCAACTTAATAGCTTGACGACCTCTCCTCTCCTTGACGACCTCTCCTATTCCAGGTGACCTCTCCTCTGCTAGGTGACCTTTCATCTTCTTAATGGGCAAGGGCAACTCTTGGATGCTCCTGCAACTCCATTCGGGCTTAACTATCTTCAACCTCACAAGGTCTACTGGGTCTTTTATAACCTTGGGCTTTACAGTTGGATTGAGCTATTTTGGTCTGGCGCATCAACACTTTGTAACTCTAGGAGGAAGTTTGTCTTAGAAATATACATAATAGTCAGAAACAATCCCAAAAAGATAACAAATGTTTATGGTTCGGGCAATGAGAAACAAAAGTTTTAATTTAGGGTACAATGTGAGAAATCTGATAGTTGAAGGGACAAAATGAAAAAAGGGTGATAATTCACGGAGTGTAAATATATTTTACCTTATTTATATACAACACTGTTGACAATACTCATAACAAGTGTTTTTAGAAAGATAATTGTCAAATAAAAATTTTAATTTTAGAAAGATAATTGTCTAATATAGATTATAACCATTAACCTAAACAAAAATTTTAATTTTATAAAAATTAAGCCCAACAATAAAATTAAAGTTAGATTTAAATTGAATAGTTTGGGCCTATTTCTCTAGCCTATGACACTAAAAATACCATATTTTTTTTAAAAAAACTAACAGTAAAAAATAAAATTTTCAGCATTTTCTCCTAACCAGTCACTCTCTATATCTGCACGGTAAGAGAGTTTGAAAGACTTAACATATTTCCATTTCCACTTTGTCACTCCATCTCTCCCACTCTATCTTTCTCTAGCTAACAAAGGGTATTAGATCTGTTTGTTCTACTGAATGTGTTCCTCCTTGGGAGGTTTCTATTTTTTTGAAGGATATTAGATCTAGATTTTTACACAAGCCACGAGCCTGTAATAAGGCTGTTCATTGAGTGGCAGCTTCTTTGCTAACCAGTTCACTCCCGTTGAACTGGTTAAGCTCCCCCCTCCTGAGTTAAAGGCTTTCATTGTATCTGACCGTAACCAAAACTTCCCTACCTAATAGAATGCATCTTTTTGCTGTTGATCAAAAAAAAAAAAAAAAAAAAACAAAAGGTAACTAATTTACTTTGTTTTTTACCGTTTGTCTTTTTTTTTTTTATTTGTTATTTTTATACACCATAAAATTCACATTTTATAATTCTCTATTAGCATTATCATTTTAAGTTTGTGCAGTGCGCATCTCAAAAAATGAGGAAAATAAATTTTAAAGAAAATATTATTTTTAAAAATAAAAGACCTCTTTTTTAGCTGTAGCTGTAGGCCCCAAAATATTTTTGGCCACTCTGGCATCTAATCTCATATCGTAAACCGTGACAAATTTGAACTAAATAAGGATAAGAAGATGAATAAATAATGTTTATTTTTTTAGTTTAATTTTCAATATAATAATTTTATTAATTTAATTACTAAAGAATTTAATTCGTGTTTAAATAATTTATACACAAATTACGAGTTAAGTTTTTGAAAGAAATGACCATGTGTTATTATTTTAATCGACATCACATAATGAACACGTAATTATTTTCGTTAAATACTAGACAGATCATTTGTACAAAAACAATTGGAACACGAAATATATATTTTAAAGATTAAATTAATAAAATTGATACAGTGAAACTTACACTGTCAAAACAAACAAATTTCAACACCGTTAAATATATATTTCCATGTGAGGAAAGCAAAGTGAAGCTTCGTATTCAACCAACTTTTTTTTTGACAGATGTTAATACTTAACTGAATAACTCGACTCAACTCCTTAAAAAGAGAAGAGACGAGAACCACTGTATACTCAACCAACTTTAAGTGTCAGTCAATGCAAACCCCTAAGGACGTCTTCATCAATCTCCGGAGTGGTGTATTATTGTAAGTTGTCTGTTTTAAATATTTTTTAAAAGTAGACAATAAATTTTAAATTTTAATACAGGCAAGATATATCTTGTTAAAACAGTATTTTTTGCCCTATCACGCATAATGGGAATCAAACCCTCTCTATTGCTGGCGAACGGATGGAGAATATCTTGCTTCGAAATATTTTTTATACCTAATTTATAATATAAACCAGAGCGGCTCGAATCCCAATATTTTAACATCCGACGGTCTCAAATCATTTAAGGCTTCAACATCCGACGATCTCAAATCATTTAAGGCTTCAACATCCGACGGTTACAAATCTCTCATTTTTCAAAAAATTTATCCTCTCTCCGTCACTTCATCTGTCAGACCTGCATGTCTCTCTGCATTTTCACGTTTGCCCTTCACACTCAACCTCACCCTCACGCTCTCTCTCGCTGGCCCAGAAGAAATCGAACAAATCGATTTGAAGATTTACCCTCACCCTCACCGTCTTCACCCTCACCCTCACGCTCATTGTCTCCACCGTCGAACAAATCGAAGGCTGTCACATAATCGAAGGTGAACAAATCCAACAAATCGAACAACCCTTCGAACAAATCGACCGTCTCCACCGTCTCCACCGACAATCGAACAAAGCTGCTGCGACACCACCACCAGCACCACCACCATCACAACCACTTCGTCAGCAACACCACCACCAGCACCACTGCTAACTCCAGGTATCCGTCATCTCTATCTCTATCTCTATCTCTTTCCCTCACCCCCATCCTACCGCGACACCATCAAGTTAATGACTTGCCAAGTCTTGTGTTCCTTTGAGTATTTGACAATCTGATTTGGACGTAAAGTCACCATTACCCGAGGGAATCTATGTCATTTGATCTTGTCTTGAATATAGGGGGAGGCGAATCTGTTTTATGACATGTATTGTTTGGTCATTGAAGAGGGTGTAAAGAATATCAGAATTTCATTCTCTGTTTTCTTGCGCAATGAGATCTGCCACTTTTGTTGGTGGGTTGTCACATTTTTTATCAAGCTGAATTTTAAAACCAGAAAGATTAAGCACCCATGGATCTGTCCATATATTGAGGGATTTTCCATTCCCCACCAAGTAGAATGCACCTTCTTCAATTATTTGCCTGCAGTTAAGTATGTGTTTCCATACAAGAGAGTCTTGCGTCTGTTTTTGGACATAGAAAAATGAACTTCTGCTGCAATACATTTTGAAATTGTGATGTCCAAGGCTTCTGAGAATTTGAGACCAATTGCCACCCCAGTTTCGCTACTAGGGATTTGTTTATGTCATGCACTTTTCTGAATCCTAAACCTCCTATGGTTTTTGGCTGTCAATTTTTGAACACACGGTGCTTGGCAGCATGAAAGATTGCATTGCTTAAGTAGCATTGCAAGTGATGTGGGCTTGATAAGTGTGGACCTCCCAGCATATGATAGTGTTTTTTATTTCCATCCTTGGAGTTTGCTTTCCAATTTGTCAAGAATAGGCTACAATGCTTTGGTTCTACTTCTTCCAATCCGTAGTGGCAAACCTAGATAAGTAGCATCCCTTGATCCCTTCCTCAGTCTGTGTATGCTTTACTGCAATGATTTCTGGCCTTAGGGTGTTTGGACTACAAAAGATTTTGGATTTCTCCTTGTTGATTGTTTGGCCAGACCATTCCTCATGGGTGTTAAGACTGCTTGAGATAGCTTTTGCCTATTTTCTATTTGCTCTGCCAAGATTACACCCACACATTTTCTCTCTCTCTCTCTCGACACACACACACACACATGTGTACATTGCTGTAAGAGGGAAAACTGAAAAAGTCATGTGTAGACTTAACTTACCAATTTACCAAAAAGTTGGTAAACATCTATGAGTAATGTCATATTTTGCTATTTTTTGTCATGGACTTCATTACCTCACGTCCCTTGCTTTCTTGATTATAGACTTTAAGGGATTTACCTTAATATGTCACTCAGATCTACCAATTTACCTTAATTTTTTGAAATATTTTTTTTTTTTGTCAGGTTTGTTGAAATGTTTTCTGAGCTGGGTTTTCATCATGCATATGAAGTGTTTGTTGAAATGCCTGTGAGAAATATCTTATTTAATTTTACCTAGCATCTTTCTATTTTACCCAACATCTATTTTTTCACATATTCCTGCTTACATTTCCATTTGAATTTGCACCCAAACATGGGGATCAGTGGATTTCATTGTGTGGATCCCTTTTCATATCATGCACACTTTTGACATTAAATTATGGAAAAAACATAATTGCTTAAAAGCTCACCTTTTAACTTCTTTTCTTTTTGGACATATATGAGTTTAAACTTTATGGTGAACTATCATATTGTACTTTTAATTTGAACGGTGACATGCCGCCTTTTAGATAGAGTATATGAATTGTTTCAGTTTTTTTTTGTTGGAACAAGTGAAAGTTTGGCAATGCCTGTGTAGATGAAAGATGTGTGTGTGTTGTGCTGTGTACTTTTAAATTGTGAATAAGTATTTTAATGGTACATTGTGAAGATAGCTTTTTGATCTATAACTTTCTATAGACCTTTTCCATATAGAAATAGCTGGTAAGTAGATCATTGAGTGAAGCTCTTTTCTTATTTTATTTTTAGTAGCTGAAGCTCATGGTTTTGTTTTTTGGAGTATAGCTGAACATGTTGGTTGTTCACCTTGATGTATCTTTTGGTGGATGATGATATTAAACACACGTGAGTTTTTGGTGGTGCAAGAAAATGGTAAATTCCTTACATGTTTTAGACCATATAAATTTAGTTGGGTATTCTAAAGTCAAATGAATTTGGTTGGGTATTCTAAGCATGAGATTTTTGTAGTGAAGTTGGGTGATTAATTCACATGTAATAAATGGGTGATTAAATAGATATCCAATTTTTTTGCTTCTTAATTCAGGTTGTTGATTTTGTTGTGAACAAAAGGATTTTTTGAATGGTAAGATAAATTTTGTTTGAGCTGATGCATTTGATTTTTCAGTTGAATTGTTGTTGTGGTTATTTGCAATTCGATCCGACGAATTGGCTTGAAAATGATGTGTTTGGCTTTTGTATATGTGGGGCTGGAACTAGAATAGTTATGGTTTATCCCTAGAGACAACTACCTTTCTCCAGCCTCTTAAAATTCGGAAGCTTCAAGCTCTCTTTGACTCAAGCATGCCATTGATTTCATTGGAAGTAGCAATAGTCTTTTGCCCTTATTGCCTTACTGCATCACATGTTCTCTAGAGCTTTTTTTTTTTGTTTTCTTATTGGTGAATTAGCATCACATGTTAGTTGAGTTTAGTTTGGAAAAAAATTTAGTTAGTTTGGTAAAAATAAAGTGGCAAAATGAGTTTGCAAAGTCTAATTCGAGGGGTTTTATTTTAATGCACACTACATGACTGAGAAAATGTCAAAGAAAAAAAAAATATGACCCAGCCCATGGCCGATGGTGGTGTTGTTTCATTTACTTTGGAAGAAGCTCAAGTTCTTACGAACATTTATAATATAAAACAGAGCGATTTAAATCCTAATATTTTAACATCTAACGGTCACAAATCAATTAAGACTTCAATATCCAACGGTCTTAAATTAATCCAAGCTTCAACATCCAACGGCCATTAACTCTCTTCAGTTTCCCCACAAATTTATCTCTATTTTATATTATAAATTTTTCTAAATCTGTCTTCCTCTGTCACTTCATCTGTCAAAGCTGCAGCTTCCATACGACTCTTCAGACCTCTCAAGCCATGCCTCTGTGTTTTCACCTTCGCTGGCCCTTCACCTCACCCTCGCTGCTCCTCTCCGTCTCTCTCTCTCTCACCGAAGATCACCGACGCTTTATCGCAGGCAGAACACCAAAGATCACCGAAGCTTCATCGCAGGCTCCACCGAAGCTTCATCGCAGGCTCCACCGAAGCTTCACCGAGAAGGCTCCACCGACTGAGGCTTCAGCTTCACCGACAAGGCTTCACCGTGACTTCACCGTTGTACCGTGCCTTCAGCTTCATCGAGAAGGCTCCATCGGCTCCATCGACATTCAGATTTGCTTCAGAATCGAACAAAATCGAACAAAGCTGCTTTGGATTTTCACCAAAACTGAGGCTCTATCGTCTGAGGCTCCACCGTCTGAACAAAGCTCTTTCTCATGTAAGTTTTTTTTTTGTTGATTTGGGTTTGTTATGTTAGTTTTTGATCGAAAAATTAAAATTGGGGTTTATCTGGTTTTGAATGTTCTGTGGTCAGGAGTTATTGTTTGGTTGGTCTTGAAGTTGTTCTTTATCGCCCGTGGCGCTTTTTGTTCCTTAAATTTAGTCAGAGTTTTCCTGGTCAGTGTTCTGTTTGGTTGTTGAGAAAGTTAAATAATAGAAAAGAAACCAAATTTCATGGTAACCAAATGTGTATAAAGTTAAGTGTTTTTTGCATTCTTTCTTTTTTCTCCTCTTTGAACCTATTAGTTTGAACGTCTGGGTATTTGGGTAAGCATAGAGTCATTAGTCATTTAAGGATTTGTAATTTTTGTGGTTTTTACAGAGTTGGCTGCTTATAGTTCTTCCCATGCTCAATAACTGAGGTTCAAATGATGTTAGTTTCAATGGGTTCTTAAAGATTAAAAAACAAATGTATAGGCTGGGGTAAGTCTTTCATGGAGATCTGGATATTTTGTTCTTAATATTCCTGAATTTTTTTTGGTAGTAGTTTGAGAAATATAGCCTAATGAGAATTGATGCAAGTGCAAAAGAATAGGAAAAGAACAGGAAAAGGGATTGATGAGAACAAGTATAATGAGACTTGATGGGAGGGTAGGTGTGGCACATTCTCATACTAATGTACGCCACTTTTCGTTATTGTTGGACCTCATGGGTTTCCACTTCAATCGTTGACAGTGTTTTAGGTACAAATTGTGTGAAAATTTCAAGAGTAACCAGAAGTTCCCATTTGTTTTAACTTTAACCCATTTATCAAATTTATCAAATATGAATTTTGCAACAAAGGAATTTGGCAATCTAGAACCTGTGGTCAAACTTTTTGAAATTTTTTGACTTTAATTGTTTTACGTTTCAGATTGACACTGCATTTATGAAAGTTATAGCTTTCAGGTAATATTACTATGGCTTTTCATACTAAGGAACTTACTTGACATATAAAATTCTGTTCAAATTGATTTGTTGGGGACATTGGATTTGATAAGTTGATTTGTTGGATATGATTTTTTTTGACTTTAATTGTTTTACGTTTCAGAATTTTTTTGACTTTAATTGTAAAAATATAATCTCCAACTCCAATATCATTGATTTTTCACATGCTTTTGATGTATCCAATTCTAGGCATGCTCACAATGTGGCTTTTGGTTATTTGTTTTTTTCATTGTAACATGACTGCTATTTTGTCTCAATTTTTTTGTTTGAGTTTTCTATTTGAGATTTTTTGCTCTTTTGTATTGTCGTTTGTTTGAGTTGTTAACAGGCCAGAGGTTGATGTATACAATATCAATGTGATTGTATATGTTTTGTAATATCAACACATAGTACACACATTGATTTTTTTCTAATTACTACTACCCAAGCTTGAAGCTTTAGATGGTGGTGTTGATGATACGAATGTGTATTGCACCTTGTAGAGTCAGAATTTTATGGATGCTTACGAAATTTGTCATTTCTTTGAATTTTTTTCTAATTACTGCTACCCAAGCTTGAAGCTTTAGATGGTGGTGTTGATGATACGAATGTGAATATGAATGTAAGATATCATGTTTTTTATTGGAGTATGTCAAAATTATACGGCAATGTTTTCTTTTTCAAGTAAACCATTTAAAGATCTTCAAGTCCTATACATTATACTGTTTACTGTCTATCTGAATTTTCCTGTTATATAAACAATTTAAATACATAGGCGTCATCTGATTTCTATCCAATTTCATTGTCAGTGGTTGAAATTTCAAATTGGTTTCTGTCCAGTTTAATTTTTTTTGTTTACTATCTATCTAATTTTTCTATTTAGGAAAAATTTGTTTATATAACAAGTTGTTAGAGAAATATACCTTATCTACTAAATTGAAATTTGCTTCAGTTTGCCGGAAGGATCTTGTGTTGCTTCATGGCTGTGCGCACAACCCAACTGGCATTGATTTAACGCTTGAGCGGTGGTATAAAGTTGCTAATCTAATTCAACAGAAGAACCACATTCTATTTTTGACATTGCTTATTACCACTTGGACGAAAATTGTTGTGGAAGGAAAAAGGAAAAACAACTCTCTTTTTCCTGTTGGAGATGGTCAATCGTGTATTTCCAGTATACATGCTCTTATTTGGGTTCAATTTAAGGTGATTTTTCCCTCTTCTCTTTTATACATGGGTGACCTTAATGTATTTTTGGTCTCTGTTTCTTTTAGGTCTGGATTTCTGCTGTGTTTTAAGTTGTTATAATGTGGTTTTTATGCTAATTGAAGCTTGCAAGGGATTGTAGGTTGGTCTCCAACTAACGGCCTAAGGATTTTTGGGTGTTAAATGATTGTTTTTGTGTTTTTAGAAGTCAAAGGGGGATTTCAAGGTTAAAGCATCAAAGAAGGCGTGGATCTGTTTTGTGTTAATGGATTCTGAGTATTCAAGAAAACCCATGTGTTGAAAAAATTGGGTAGCTACTATAATTTGCATAATATTCTATGTCCAAAAATAATGCAATGGAGTAAAAGGCACTTGAATTAATGATATTAATTCTTTTGCCAGGGTTGAAAATTTGGTAACATATTGCACCCCCTGCGTCTAGTTTGGTTCTCTGTTAAACACAGTTGGCCACCATATTAGTTGGTTACCTTTTTTGTTATAAGGATATTAGTTGGAATACTATTGATAGATTGTTGGGCTGCCTATATTAGTTGGTTACCTTTTTTGTTAGAAGGATATTAGCTGCCTATTTAGTTTTCAATTTGAAAATTTTCTTGCATCAAATCTATGCATCTCATGTTATGCGAAGGAATTTTCATGATTGATCGCTAAATTATAAAAGAAATAATTATTGGTATGGGTGAAATTGGATATGTATTGTTTGCTGTAAAAAAGGTTGGGTGCCTAGGTTAACGAATGAGGCATTGACAGTAATAATCACTACAATTTCGGTACTACATGAAAGTGTAATATATTATTATAATTACTTATCATTGTTTATGGTTAATATCAATATAATGTTGTGGTAGTAGGTAAATAGTAGTGTTTAAGCGGGGTTATAGCGGTGATGGTGAGTTATGTAATTGGTTTGAATATGATTATGAGATATGTAATTTTTGTGAGATGTTGATATTTATCTAGACAACTATTTTTAGAGGAAATTCTATTGAAACTTTTTGGAAAATTACGGAGCCTAGATTGATTTCAATTTCTCTAATTAAAAGTAAAGGAAGGAAAAATATTCCAAATTAACGATTTTTTTTGTTACACATACTCCACAACGCATGCACACACCCAGCCCACTCACACATCATATACACAACACACACATAACACACACACAACAAACATACGAACCCACACGCACAACACATAGTACACACATTGGAGATGATAGGTTGGAGGCGGGTTGTTTATCTCAGATGGTTGGTATGGCAATTAGCTTTTGAGTAAGTGAATGCATTGTCAGCTAAAATCTGATGAAAAATGGTAAAGCTTTTGAATTTTATTTAGTAGTGATGTTGTTGTCTTTCTTACCCTTTGGACCACCTTTTGTTCTTTGTTTTTAAGTTTTTTTTTTAATTCTTTTTAATGGTTGTTTGACTACTAAGATGGAACTTAGCTTTCATCGGTCAATTCTTAGTTTGTACCTGTTTTCAGCTTTCAAGTATCCTTGGTTTTCTTTTAAATTTTAATTATGAATTCTTTTTTGTTAAGCATAGTTTTTCTTGTGTGGCTTTGAGTTGGCTTTGGAGGCTGACAACTTAAATACCCATGCCAGATATTGGTTGTCCAAATTGCATCTCAAATACCATGCCAGGTATTTTTTGATCATGTAATTTAATCAGTAGATTCTGAGCATGTGGGACTAAGTAGATATTATCAAGGTATAAATTTTTCTCTTAAGTGTAGGAATATTTTGGAGTTGTTAGGGTTTAAGTTAATTAGTCGACAACCTAAAAGAATCATTGCTACTATGAGCTTTAAAAGTATCATTTTACATAAAACTGATTGTGTCCCTCAGATGCACTATTAGAGATGATGAAATGTTGTTTTGGATTGTAGGTGACACTCATTTCAGTAGTATCAAATGGCAGATAATCCACTATGAAACTAAGTTTTTTTAATTTTGTTTAGTTGTTTTGGTGTGTGTGCGCGTTTGAATCAAATGACAGTCATCAATATGATTCATTTTTTAGTCATTTACTGCACCTAAAAGAGTGCATCTGCCCAGGGGAAGGACTTCTTTAGATTCCTGACCTTCCGTAATCTGTAGACTACAGATATAAAGTACAAAAAAAATAAAAATTGAACAATAAATTAGCCCATGAAAAATGGAATATGCCAATTTTGATATATGCCTATGTTCTGTGCCTTAAACTAAAGATTAGCTTCATTACAACAATGTCAAACATCTCCCTCTTAATAGAAGTCGCGTCCTTATAAACATTTCTCTTACCCTGACAAAGTTGAAGTAGAAGTGTGGTGGACATTTTACATCAAATATTGAGAGCAGAGGAATATTTGACCATGTTTTTCTATGTTTATACTGTAATTGAAATTGTAGTTAGCATCCAACTGCATCAACATCCAACGGCCTCCAATCAATTCATTCATCCAACGGCCATTAACTACTCTTTCCTTTCCCCCCAAATTCATATCTTTTACTCATTAGAGGCAGCCTGTATGCATTGGTCTTTTCTGCATATTTTCTGCACAAGGTAGATGGAAGTTGGAGATACAACGGGCTCTCAACTGGTCTTTAAATGGTTTTTCAGCTTCTTTCATACCGTTCAGCTGGATTTTGGCTTGAAAGGGACTGTTCACGTGAACAGTCCAGTTACTGCTACAGCTGGTTTTTCAGCTACCTTCTTTTGGTTTTCTCTCTTGTTCTCACCTCGTGCTCTACGGTTCGTCTCAGCTGGGTCTCAGCGGGTTCTCAACGGGTTCTTTATGGCTTTCCAGCTAGTGTTTCTGCTGGTTCTTTATTGTTTGCAACTGGTCTTTGTGGCTTTTCAGCTGGTACTCAGCTGGATTTTCAGCTGGTTTCTGATGGTTTTTTTAGCTCCTTTTGTTCCTCTTTGAAGCTGGTATTTCATTGTTGCTGCTGTGCTGGTTTATGCTGAACTTTCAGCTGTTTTATGGTTTTTCATTGGTGCTGATGGCTCTATTTTATGGTTTTTGCCGCTCTTCCATCTAGTTTATGGTTTCCTGCTGCCTTTCTGCTGGTTTGTTTGCCCCTTTCAGCTGGCCTTCGTGTCCTGTTCAGCGAGGAGTTCTCGTCTTCTGTCGGTTCATCTATGCTTTGTTTCAGCTGAGTCTTCAGCTGGTTTACCATGGTTTTCCAGCTGGATTTTCAGCTGGTTTGTGCCTTCTGCAAGTTGCTTGTGATTTGTCCACTACTAACATAAAAAAATAAAAAGTTGTGTTGTTTGGTGGGTCAAGGTCAAAATTTGATATTTTTTGCTGACTATAGTTGAATTGGTTTCATGGGTTTTAGATTGAATAATCATGATGATTAGATGAATATTTAATTGCTCTTTAGAATCAACGTTAGCTTGGTTAGAGTACGTATTTATATGCAATAGATAGCTAGAATCTATGAGGTAGTTTTGCTATTGAAAATCACATGTTGATTGCATAAAAATGAAAACTTATTTTTATGTACGAAGCTTATTTATAGTTAAGTTCTTTATTTGGGTTTATGCAATTTTTTTTCTTGATTTGGGTTTTTGCAGTGATTTTGGTTCTTTTTATCTGTCATTCTTCTGTTGGAACCTTTCTTTTTTTTGGGGGGGGGGGGAAGGGGATGATTTTACCTTTAATTGGGAACTTGCTGCCCTCTTTGGAACTTGTTCTTATGTTAGTT
>CM042190.1:28851460-28871460 GCA_023539305.1 Ilex asprella
TGAGTTTTTCTAATAATTTATATTAGCCCGTAAACATTACTCAACCACACAATTGAAGGACTTTTTACCTGATATGATCTACAATAATTAACAGTCTTAAATGAATAGTTGATTTCATTAACTCACATGCATCAACCTGTCAAGAGCTGGTTACAGTTCGTATCATTTGCAGCCCACTGCAATTGAAAACCAACAGCAAGAGCTGCTGTTAGATCATTAATGGAAGCCGAAGTGCTTGCTAAAGACTGAGCTGAGGTTTGATTAACCGGAACAAAGAGGCTGTCATTGCATGTCACCAAGGTTGAGTTCGTGGTGTTGGTCATGTTGGACGTAGTATCTCCCACCGAGAAATAATTGATACTGGTGGTAGAACTTCTGTTTACACTGCAATCAAACTGATGATCCTGGATTTAGACCAGTGCAGCCATAGTGGAGCGTCACGTTCTGTTGATTGGAAGCATAGTTGAAGATGGTGAAATCAATAGTGGTGTAATACAGAAAGGAGCGACAGCTATTGTTCCACATATCGTCTCTTGCAACTGTGAGAGTCTGACTCGCATTATCAATCCTAAATTTGATTGCAGCAATGATAACAATCGGGATTGATTGCAACAATAGTTCAAAAAATTATAAAAGACCCCACTGCGACAAACTCTTGATGACTTGAGCAAAAGTAAAATGACATTAAAATTGCATATTACCTTTTCTATTCTATCGTGTTGTTATGGGTATTTTCACAATTTTAATGAGTTTTTCTAATAATTTATATTAGCCCGTAAACATTACTCAACCAGACAATTGAAGGACTTTTTACCTGATATGATCTACAATAATCAACAGTCTTAAATGAATAGTTGATTTCGTTAATTCACATGCATCAACCTGTGAAACTTTTGCGGCGACAAAGTCTATAATATCTATCACAATTGGCCAATAGAAATTTAGCCAACAAAAATAAACGAGATAAGAATTTATTTAGTAAATATATATATATATATATATATATAATTATTAATTTTGTTATACTTATAGAAGTTGGCTTGCACTGTATTATCTGTCATTTTAAAACAATTCGTCTTCTTTGCAAGGGGCATAAAAGCATTTTTAACAATTCAGAAACCATGGTTGAATGGGAGTTCAATATAGGTCTATGGTCAATGGCAAGACATTAAAGACTGAACATAAGAGCCTAGAGGACTGGTTCAACACTTGATCCAGAATAAATAACTTTGGTCAAAGAAGAAACTTTTGAAGGAATCAAATCATAAAACTAGGTTGCTCTTGTGGCTGACCCTACTTAGGTTTACGAGATGTAAAGGCCCTGATGCCAGGTCGTAGTAACAGCACCAGCGACAGTACTTGAGAGTATAAATCTAGGTTGCTCTTGTGGCTGACCCTGCTTAGTTTTTTTTACCTTGACCCAATACGACCCTATAGTTTTTGCCACCAATGATCCCCGAGTTTTTTTCACCTTGACCCAATATCTGAATCTGTTGATTGAGAGTCCCATAATGTGTACATCTATGAGTATTAGTCTCGGTGAATGGGCCAAGGTATCCTCTCTGAAGGATAACCGATGCTCGGAATGCTTGTACATTGAAACAGGTTACCTGGTTACCAGAGACTGCATATTGCTCATTATCTTGACCCAGAAACATGGGAACTTGGGTTAAGATGGAGACTATTACTATGTATATGATCATGAATATACAGGAGGGTCTGCAGAAGTTGGGATCCATCTTTTTGTGATCAGCTGCTAGAGATGAGTACAGACATCGTTGAGTTCATTTCTGGGTTGCATGTATACAATTCGAAGGAAGCATGCCGGCCGTGTTGAATATTTTAATGACTTTTCTCTGTCGTTTTTAATTATCCCTCCAAAGTAATAAAGTTTGTTTTGCACATTTAGTTATTTTTTATTAGATGATTACAATACGTGATAGTGCTATCACGGTGTTACTCCTAAATTTAATATTTGCCTTGGACAACCGAATTCCGACCTCATCAATCTGAAAATAATCGTAAGTTGGTATCATATACATATGCAACATGGAAAGTAAATGAATCAAGGGTAAATTAGTGCCGTCAAAAACAGCAACATCGTATAACAATCAGGATTGGTTTTAGCAATAATCCAAAAAAATTACACAAGACTCCACTTTAGCAAACTCTCAATGATTTGAGGAAGAATAAAATTACATTAAAATAGCATTTTATTCAATTGTTTTCAGCCATAAAACCACATTCAAATCACTTTTTAAGAACTTTTCTATTCTGTCATGCTGCTATGGCTGTGGGTATTTTTCACATTTGACCGACTCTTTCTAATAACTACAAGCTCTCAAAAGATCCTATTTATATTAGGAAGTCATAAAAGTTGACTTGCGCCGTATTTAACCGACATTATAAAACAACTCCTCCCCTTGCAAGTGATATAAAAGCTTTAACAATTCAGAAACCATGACTGAATGGGGAGTTCAACATAGGTCTAAGGTCACTAGAAAGACATTAAAGACCGAACATAAGAGCACTACAACAAAAATTATTTTTTGCGATAATTTTTTCGGTCACTAAATCAAAAAAAATGTCGCCAATAAGTTTTTGCGACATTTTTTTTCGTCCTGTGTTCGTCGCAATAGCCTCGTCGCAGAAAGTATTTTGTGACACAAATTTATTTTCATCCCAATAAAAAAAATTGCGACAAAAAAAAACGTCGCTAAAAGTTACAAAACCGTAGCTAAAAAGTATTCCACAGCGTAAAAAAATAATAATTTAATTAATTTTTCGCGACGTAAAAAAATCGTCACAAATACTTTTTTTTAAATAAAAATATAAAAAATAATAATTTAGTTACATTTCGCGACGTAACTAATAATTTTTAGCGATGCGTACATAAATAAAAATGTAAAAAATAATAAATTAATTAATTTTTAGCGATGCAAAAAAAAATCATCGCGAAGAATTTTTTACATAAATAAAAAATAATAATTTAATTAATTTTCGCGACGTAAAAAAAACATCGCAAATAATTTTTTAGACAAATAAAAAACATAAAAAATAACTGAATAAATGCACAAAAAATTGTACACCAATAATACATGTGTTCAATAAAAAACTAACACAATTAATACATTTCACATTTTTTCCATTCAACACACATTTCACATCTTTTTTTAAAAAAAACAAAATTTTATTTTCAAAAAAAATGAATTACAAGAATCAAAGAACAAGAAGTTCTAAAAATAGAAAAAATGGCTTTAATTCTTCTAGAGGATTTAAACCATCTCTAATTACATTTAATGTCACTTAAACTTGAACAGCTCTAGCAGTCCAGCTCCATGCCTTGAAATACCATCTCCAAGCTCAACACTATCCAGGATCTAAATAATCAAACCGACAATCACACACAACCTTCCTCCTCCAAGCAGTAAGGACCCTGATGCAAAACCAATCTTCCATCCAGTGGCAGAATGTACACAATCAAGAAGTGGATTGTGTACACGTGTAATAAATATTAAGCAGCATGTACACAATCAAGAGGTGGATATCAATTTTCCATGCAAAAAGTTACTGCATCTTACAGAAGGCTCCCAAAAGGCTTTTAATCCTGTCTCTCCATCAACCAGTGCCAAAAGGAAAGAAACAACATCAACCGCAATCAAAATCTGAACCAACAAATCATCAAATTGCTTCAAAACCAATTTCTAGAAAGGAGGGACTGCATTCATTTGAACATGGGTAAATCAAGAAGGGAGTCGCACAAAATTAAATAAGCGTGTGATTTTTCATTTCTTTATACAAAACCATATCATCTACAGCTGTTTGCATCAGTTATACTAATAGAACATATGGGTAGCTAGAAGTAAACAGTTTTGATTCAATTTGAGGCAATGGGAGTCACTTAAACAATGAACATTTGGACTTACTAAAGATAGGTTCACAGTTAATTGGGTGGAAGATTATGAAGAATGCTCTCCCATTGGACTTACTAAAAATTGCAGGAATGTATGGTTTTCAAGTGTTCCCCTCAGAGACTCCACTGTCTAGATTTAGCAGATTGTGTAAGCCCAAAGTTGTGGATACTGCCTGGGAATTATCTATGCTTCAGTCCCATAATGTCAGGTTGTGCACTAAGGTTTTTAGGAGCACTAAATAAATTCGATTAAATGAATATTAATTTGATAAATTGAATGTTAATTTGGTGTAGATTTGATGAAATTACATTTTAATTTGATGAAATTGAATGTCAATTTGATAAATTTGAATGTTAATTTGATAATTTGAATGTTAATTTGATGAATTGAGTGTTCATTGAATGAAATTTAAAGTTTATTTGATTAATTTAATGTTAGCTAGTTAAATTTGAATGTTAATTTAGTGAATTAAATACTTATTTGAAGACATTGAATGTTAATTAGGACAAATTGAGTGTGAATTTGGTGTTAATTCGATTAATTGAATATTAATTTGATGAATTAAATGTTAATTTGATTTTAATTTACGTAAAAATTTATCGGCGACGTTTTTTGAAAAACGTCGCGAAAAATTAACTAAATTTTTTATTTTAAATTTTTTTTATTTACCTAAAAATTTACTGGCGACGTTTTTTGAAAAACATTGCGAAAAATTAATTACATTATTTTTTTTAATTTTTTTATTTAAGTAACAAATTTATTTGCGACGTTTTACAAAATCGTAGCCAAAAATTAATTTGTTATTTTTAAAATTTTTTAGTTAAGTAAATAGTTTATTGGCGACGTATTAAAAAAACGTCGCGAAAAATTAATTAATTTTTTATTTAAGTAAAAATTTTATTTGCGACGTTTTTAAAAAACGTCACAAAAAATTAATTATATTGTTATGTTTTAAATTTTTTATTGTATACAAATTATAATTTTTTAAGAAAAAAATTAGGTTTTTATTTTTAATTTTATTTCAATAAATGTTATAATATAATGAATTTATATTGCAAAATTTAAAATATTTGATATTTTATTTTTAATTGGAGTATTTTTTGTTTAAGTATAACATTTTAAATTAAAGGGGTCTAAAAATTACAAAGTTACAAACTTCAAGAAATCTTAGTATAATTTATTAACGGATATAGACGACAAGAGTCTAAATATTATGCACCTATAAATCGTAGGAAATCTGCGTATAATATTTTAAATATCAAAAGATCTGAGTGATTAAGTGACAAATCTTAGCGAATTTGAGTAAAATTCTCCCAAAAAATCATCCTTAAAAATGATAAAAAATGTATCATTTTTACTTTTTATTTTTTTATTTTTCCATTAGTCCTACCAGACGAAATATTAGGGTTAAAGATTTATTATTGGTGCTTTTTCCTCTTTTGCACAAATCGCCAAATTGATCAAAAAACCCATACTCTTTTGGCTTGACCAGGAATTTATTCTACTGTAGCATCCGGGTCAAAGTTTGACCCGGAATTTATATCTTTTCTCATTATGTGAGACCATTGTATTATTAACCTATTCTTTTAGGAGTTAACCCACCTTATCCCACTACCCAAACATAGCATTAATTAAGCAAATTAAAGCTTAAAGCTGACAAACTGAATAATAAACAAAAAAATAACTTAAATGCAGCTGTTACCCCATCAGATTTTTTCGAAGACGAAGGCTCAATTCGACGAAGAGCTCAAACATCTGGCCCAAATCAGTAGCATTGCACTGGGAATAGAGGAGGGTGACCGTGGGTGCTTGATATGTAATGCCACGATTTCGTTGCTACGTCAAGTCCGAAGCTTCCAAACGTCGACGTCTTCTCTTCTGGGGATTCCAGAAATGTAGGATTTGCCACCGTAGGTGTCGGAGATCACAGTGTAAGATGGTGGGCTAGGTGGGAAGAAGGCGAACTTGGCGGCGATTGACAACTTGACTCCGCCCACGGAGCTTGTTTTGGATTCATAAAGAAAGTCCGTTTTTGAGCTAACTAGATACTTATATCTACTTTATGGATATTTGGACAGAGAGAAGAGAGTAGTGGAGGTGGCGAGCGGAGATCACTTATTTGTGGGTTAGCGAGGGGATGTGTTAGTGGCGGTTGCCGTGGTCGTGGAAGTGCAGATTGGTGGCGCGTACCTCCCATTAACCATAATTCTAGCATGCCGATAATGATATGAGGAAGACTCCTAATGCAAAATGCCAATTTCATAAAGTCATGAAGCTTTATTTGGTCCCCAGAAGACCACCACAACAACCCATTAACGTTTGTCATTTCCAACGGACCACAAGTATGCATTCTTAGTGAGTGTTTCAAACAATTTTTTTTTTTTTTTTGCCCCTAGGGGTGGCGGGTTTTGTTGCGTGTCTAGTTGGATAGTTTTTTTTTTTAATATACATGAATGATTGATCACTATTATAATAAAGTTTGAGTGAATTAGAAAGGAGAAAAAAGAGAGGAATAAAGAAAAATATAATACAACTATTGCCTTTGCCATGTATTGACGGTGACTTCTTGGTTGAGAGTATAAAGGATGACCAACAATGACCAATTAGTTAGTTGTTTTAATGGGCACAAGAATTAGTGATTGTTTTATATAGAATTTTATTAGATAGGAAAACCTCATGGGTATAAATAATAACTCGGGTTTTAAAGTTTGATTTTTATGTAGATTAGATGCATGTGATTTACAACGTGATTTGTCCATAAAAGGAATTTATATTGTGATTGTGGATTCAAAACATGATTAATTAAAATGGCTCTTTATTAGGAAAATCAAAATGTTAATGGTATTTTCTATATCTTATACTGGCGTCCATGCATGCAGCCATTGAGGCAGTGGGTCAAACCTTTAATTATGTGACAAAGTTGCGTTTATACTTGTGCATCTCTAGGATGAGAAGCTCTCATGTGTCACTAATTAAGTGGAGGTCTGTTTCACAAGAGACTAGCTACGAGTTTAACAAATATACAGGGCCCGGCTCTGCCCCTAATCAAGTTACACGGTCGCCTAACATTTCAGCCGAGCCGTGTATGTTTCACAAAATTATATGACTAAGTTTTAAAAAAAATATAAAAAAATTTAGGATGTTATTTGAAACAATAAAAAAAATTACTAATATTTTTTTAAAAAAATCATAAATATTTTTTACATTCAAAAAAAAGATCGTACCATATTCTAGTACAAAAAATTACAAGACTCTAGTGTCTCATTTTATCTGAATTCCTAATATCTCTAGTCTATTAATTCAGATTTATTTTTTTGAACTATAATTTTTGAGTTAATTTTGATTTTAATATAATAGTTTACGCAATGTATTATTTTATAAGTTATTTTACACCTAAAATATAACTACTAAAACATATGAATTTATATATTTAAAATTTTAAAACAAAAATAAATAATTATGCATTCAAAAAATATTTAAGGCCTTATCTAAAATTTTTGCCTATGTTTGAGACGATTTTAAATTATCATGAAAAAATAAACAATTTTTGGGTTTCAAATATCAACATAAAAGGCATAGCTGCACAAATTGACCATCCAGACCAACTAATTTGGATTTGGATGATCATCAGATCCATTTTTGCAACACAAAAAAAAAAAAAAGACCATCGTCATTGTCTGAATTTATAAATATTTCATGGTCCATGGTCCTTGGTCCTAGTTTGCATGTTTAATCGGCGGGAATGATATTTCTCACCAGGTCCCACAATTTTTCATTAACTATAATTACATGCCACATCATTTAGAATCCAATATTTAATAAAAGTTTTGATAAACACAACATTTCTCATTTTATATTCCATTGAAAACATAGAGATGACCTAACCAGAACCAAACAATGCAGAAAGTTGTTGAATTTTCTCTCCTCATCATACTGAAATATGGACCCCCAAAACCGGCCTAAGGTTTATTCAACACGGCTAATGAGGAAAGTCCAAGCGTGTTCATACCCTGTTGTCTCCTTTTCAGATGTGAAAAACAAAAAGAACTCCCCACACTGTTTGATTTGGAAGCAGCATACATCTGGTTTTTCAAAACCACTCAGTGTTGTATTATGTTCATACCCTTTTGTTTGTTTTTCGAAAGAGAAAAAAAAGACCATCTGTTCTTGGACCGGAGGAAACTACAACACAACTGCTTAAAAAAACAGAAGTGGGGTAGCTCCTTACCATCTGTTTGTTATTTGGAAGCAGCATAGATCTGGTTGTCAAGTCTTTGAAAAGAAGTCAATATTGAAATGTGTATATATTATTTGATGATGGATGGTTCACGAATATAATACAAGATTGATATCAGCAGAGAGGCAGAGTCACACACACCATTCTCAGTTTTAATAACATGTACACACTACTACCTAAAACCAACTCTCAAATTTCAGATTGTCCCATCTATGAAACCACTTCAACCACCACCACCATTCCATTAGAGTACCTTTGTGAAGCAGTTTTTGCGGGAGGTGTGCATCTCTCTCTCTCTCTCTCTCTCTCTCTCTCACACACACACACACACACTTGATTCTTGGTTGGACTTATGAATGGAATACAGGTAGTTTCTGGGATGTTGAAGCTGCATATGGATGCATAGAAGGGGTTGTCAAAACTGTTACAGGTTATTGTGGGGGAACCCTCAGAAAACCAACCTACAGGGAGGTATGTATGGGCTCAGTAAACTTGGATTTGATTACCTACGTACTCCAAATGCTTATTTTAAACATTCTGTAGATCAATTTTAAAAAACAGAAGGGAAAATTGTTTGTTGCAGGTCTGCGAAGGAACAACAGGCCACACAGAGGCGGTTAAAATCACTTATGATAATAGAGAAGTTTCATACAGATCTCTCTGCGATGCATTCTGGGAAACCCATGATCCCACCAATAAGGACTTTCTGGTATTAACCTTCATACACTTTGCATTGAAGCGAAGTTATTACACAATAAAAAGAGAGGGTGTGACTCAATTTGATGAGATTACCATAAAACCTAAGATGTTTGCGACCGACCCCAATATTTTAGAATTGATTCTAATTTTCTTAGTTGTAATTTTAACTCGGTAACTCATCCCATGTTTTTTAGATATAACTTGATTACGGATGGGTTATATCTAATCCCTCGTAGATAACATTCATTATGGTACTGCCTTCGATACTACAATTCTAACCTTAGTTTTTTTGTCATCTTTTTGTTTCTAATCTGACGAGGACATGTTTGATATGCAGAATTTTGGGATAAGTACCCACCATAGGACTGTTATATTCTACTCAGCAGAGGAAGAGAGGAAGCAAGCACAGGAATCGAAGATCAGAAGACAAATGAAGCTCAATAGGAGGATTGTCACAAAGTTTATACAATTTGAGGGTGATTTCTTCATTGCAGAGAACCATCATCAGAAGTATCATTTGCAGAAACATTACAGTCTTTGTGAAAGCTTGAGCCTTCGAAGCACTGACCATTTTGTTCAGTCAAATATTGCTTGCAAACTCAACGGGTAAGTCACCTAGCAGCCATAATGATATATTTAATTCCCAGTAAATATATATCATTGAAACTCATATCTTGTTAAAACCGTTGAAACTGAATTGGTTAGTGCTTACATGATATATTCTTGGGAGGGGAGACATTGGGGTTTAAAACTAAGAAGTCAGTGGTTTTAGTAACTAAAGTCCTTCAATTTTTCAATTTGTATAATTTTGATCCAATCGATTGAGAACGATAGTCCAAATTTACCAACAGAAATGATCGCGTGTATCTCGCGCAGCCACTCTTAAGGGTAATTTGGTTTTTTAGAGCGCTAATGTGTTGAGTTCTCAATTAGTGTTATTTATTTATTTTATTTTTTTGTTTAACGGTCAGGAGTGTTCGAGTTAACTTACGTGCACCTTAACTAATTCCCTCTCTAGCCCGGTCAAAGGCATCCATGCCGAAATTAGGGTATTTATAAGGAATAAATTCTTCATGGTTTGACTCCAAGAGTTATCAAAATTCGAACTCAAAATGTCTAAATTTACAGTTTGTTTCTGTTACCACTTAAACTATCAAATTAAAACCAATACTTGAAATTGACTAAGGATAATGATCATTTAAATCAAAGTAGTAGAAAATACACACTTGAACGACAATTACTGTATTTACTCTAAAAACAATGACATCATCTTTTACATCATTGCTTAACCGGGTCATCAGTGAACTGCTGAACCCATTTTCAATCTTGGTCAGGTGGTATTATTTTTGGTCTTTTACAAAACCCAGTGTCTGCCATTGTACACAACCAAGCACTATGCCAACGCTTGCCAAGTAGTAATAAGGACGAATTGTAAATTCAGACGTCTTGAGTTAAATATTGACAATTCTTTGAAACCAAGAAATGGATACCCTAAACCTGGCGTGGATGGTTTATCGTTGACCAAACTGGAAAGGGGATTAACGGAAATACGCATAAGCTGATTTAGACATTTCTAACCATTGAACCCAAAAAAAAAGTCCTTAAAAATGCATGCATGTTCCTACACAAAACAATTAGAGATGAAATAGGATTTACTGTTAGTGTTACTTTCCACACAAAACAAAAAAAAAAAAGAATATGATTGATACATCCAATAAAAATCAGTTGCGAAAACACAAACAGAGCTAGAAACTTCAAATTAGGTGGGCAAATAGAAAATCTTACTATTTGATGGGGCCACTTCAAAATTTTCATAAAAATTATATGAACTTTCTTTTCTTTTCTTTTCTTTTTTTAATACAAATCCGAAGTTCAAACATGTTTAGTTGATTACATCAGACCAAGCTTTTATGAAATCATCAATAGGATTTCCTTATGCAGTTTCTTTTCTAAATATGTTTTACAGGATTTTGGGTATGAATGGAGAAATCATCATTGATAAACTGGCAACATTTGTGAAAACCCATGAGTTATCCAAGCAGAGCAGGTCAGCATGTGAAGAAATTATTGAAGATCTAAAAAGAAGCCTCAAAGAAAACCGTACTTCTGCAAAGCTTGGTTGCTAGAGCCATGGTTTTCGCTTTCTCTGTTCTCTCAGAGTTCTCCAAAGCAGAAAGGGATTGTGTATTGAAAACATGCAATATATTCGGAAAACATCAATCACACATGCGAATCATGAACACTGCAGTGATCAAAAGTTCTTGATTCAAGAGAATTGACATAGTTTTGGGCTAATTGTCTTTTAGCCCTCTGGTTTCGGCTAGAAGTAACATACTTGCCGTTTAAAACCTCATTGTAGTTATATACTAAAATGAAATCGTTACTTTTATTATTTAAGTTAACAGAGAGTGTATTTCACACGCCTAAAAAATCACGTGGGCTTTGTTTCCTTTATTTCTTTTAAAAAGAACATTGTTTAAGTGTCTAAAATGTTTTTTTTTTGTCAGACCATCCGGTATCCGAAAGTCACATTGGGATCCGACTAATCCGGATTCGAGCCGGGTAGGACCACAAGGGCGGCAAAACTCTACCTACCGAACGCAGCTGTGTTCATAATACACGGTGTAATACCCAAATAGTTAGGGCAACGGTCTCAAATCAAAGAACATGAGTAAGTGATTTTCTGTCCTAGATCAAAAGTCTCACTTGAGGGAAGAAGAGAATCAGCATGCTGAAGAATGGAACATTTCAGCCTCAACCTTAGTAGGGATTTTCGTCCATTACATGAATAAAAGTAAAGTAGATGAAAAGTTTGATTTTATAAGATAAAGTATTATGATAATTTTATAATTTCGTTAATGATGTCAATTACTTCACTTTAGTACATAATTATAAAAGGGTAATGTATATAAATTTAAATGTCAAGTAAGTTTATCAACCGTTGGAATTCTTCGTCAATGAGGTGCTCATAGAAGTCTATGCACATATAGGGCTACCACCCACTTTTCTCTTAAATCTTCAACGAAGGTGTTGAATATTTTTGACACATAGTATTCAGTGATTTCACCTTGATCTTTGACTTGAATTTTTATTGTCAAATTACACTTTTTTCTATTTTTTTTATTAAGATTTTAATGTCATTCTTCATTAATCTTGTTAATAATCTCTTTTGAGGGATAGTGTTCATCTATTACAATTGAAACCATCTTTTTTAAGGCCATTAATTTAAGTATATTGTACTCATTCCTATTTAAATTCATAATACTTCCCACAAAATAACATAGGTGTTAGTCTAGAAAATTGTACGAAAAGCATATTTTCATCCAAAATTTAACTATTTTTAATTACGAAAATCTTAAAAGCATAAAACCTTAGCTTTTATGCTCCTGGCTGTCATTCCACATAAGGCCATGATTATGTCATTTTGCGTGGCTTTTGATATTAAACACAAACATCCACTGAATAGCAGCCTCCAAGAGAAATGGACCAGATATAAATTTTATTCTTATGAGATTATTAAGAAAAAAAAAGTATAATTCATGGTTGGTGTATTTTATTTAATAATATCCTAAAAAAAAAACACATACAAAAAAGTGATGTTATTCTTACCAGATGTTCTTATTAAATTTTTATCCTAAATGACGTGACAATTTACATCATCAGATAAGAATAGATTTATCCCATGAAAAATGAATGAAAATTAGGATCGAAACATAAATGTCGACTTTTTATTTGGTTAAACATTCAATGGTGTTTGGGTTAGTTTACGTGCATCTCGACTAATTTCCTCTTTTGTCCGGTCAAATACAAGTCATTAACGCCAAGATTAAGATATTCATAAAAGATAAACCTTTCATGATCTAATCGCAAAAAATTGCCGAGATTCGAACTTCAGGTATTTAAGTTTACCATTGGTCTCTATTATCACTTAAGCTATCTTGTACAAGTGAATTCCTGTAATTAGTTGAGATAGTGATGCGCGGAACGATCATGAATGACATTAAACCTGAAACAAAAGATTAGGAAAAAAGGGGTCGATCTGTACCTAGCTAATTCTCTCTGAAGCTCAAGTCAATCAGCTTAAGAATGATGAACAAAGTGTACTTTTTAGATTGAAATTACGTACCTTGTAATAGCTTTTTAAGGGATATTTATATTTGAGTTTGCAATGATGGTAGGGTTATTGAATTTTATCTCAGATTTTAATGATCTATACTTATATCCAAGCATAATGAGTATCATCTTATCAACTCTTCTCAAAACTAATCCCCTCGGGCAAGTGGACCCTTGCTCGGCAACCACCGAGCTTTTATGGCCCCATCCCCAGTCATTAGATACTTTTCATCGATGCTTCACACTTATTTCCGAGCGTTCACTACTTGAGAATAAGCATCTTCAGGACTCGCCGAGGGCATGAAGTCGGCATAATGCCAATTAATACCTTGTAATGACGAGGATATAAATCCTCTTTAATGACCTTGTCACATTCACTCAAAATTCTATTAATGAATTGTCATATCCTTTTTAATACTAAGTCCTGAGAGGTGCTATATGCCTTTCTTAGATGCCTTTTACGCTCCTTAATGACTACATTTGTCCACCTATTTAGTTACTACTGTTAAACCGTCTAAAATTTCGTCATATCTCTAGGGATTAAATGTAAATTTGTCAAACTAAAGACGAGTTGATTTTCATTTCCATGCCTTCAATTGAGAGGTCTTTTCGAAATCTCATAATGTATGGTCTAAATCTATTGAGAGGCCCACTGGATTTAGTGTTAGGATGCAAAAAGTACAAGAGACAAGAGACAACCCCACCCACTTACTCAAAAGAATTTCAAAGGACAAACACAAATATGGGAAAACTGCAATGAGCCACAACTTTAATTTGGATTACTAGTCATCTTTGTTATGTTTTTCCTTTCTCTTGTCCTTCAAGCTCTATGGCATTTTCAATGGTCCTACCCCACCCATAATAATAAAGTTAAATTCAATTCAAAATAATTCAATTTCTACCAAAACAAAGCTATAAAACACAAATTATACCTCGTGATTTAAAATTTTGGACTTCATTTCGATATCAAAGTTCTCATCTTTTGTCAAAATAATAGAAGACTAGTTTAAATTAAGAAAGACAATTTTATTTCGCCCCTTATCTGAAGTTAATCTTCTAAAATTCAATCTAACCAAAACGGCACAAACCCGAATTTTTTAAGTTTTTGTAGATACAAAAAATTCAGAAATATATCATCAAAAATATATGTAGAAATATCTATATATAATATTAACAAAAGCTTAATTCAAACCAGCAGATTACGTTTACAATTAATGATAGAGAAAATCCAAAAAAAAATTATTTATTTGCCATTAATCCGTACAATTTTCAAATATTACTCGGGTATGGTAATGAGTACGGGTCTCCATGGCCTTCGAAGCAACCGTTGCCTAATCGTCGCCGATAACGGCCGAAGTGGCCGTGTCCCACCGCGACGCGAAGCCACGCCGCCGCCGCCGCCGCCACCACCATCGCTACTCACACCACCGGAACGAGCGGTTGCCGGTAAAAACCCCTCCTCTCCAACATCTCTCTCTTTCTCAGAGACCCTATTTTCAAACGGCGGCGAAGACACAAACAAATCCTTAAGCTTGTGACTGGCAACTATCTCCTTTCCCTTTTCCGGCGAATCTCCCAGACGATCCGGCGATTCATGATCACGGCAGGGTAGCCTCCGTCCACTCCCGCTGTTTCGAGTGAGGAACATCCGCAGAGTCTTCCGGCGGCGGAGGTGGATTACTGGGCTTGCTGTTGGGCTTCGTGTTGGGCTTCCCGCTACGGCGCACTGGGTTGCTAGAAGCTTAAATTTCTGCAGAGTCGCCATTTTCGATCTGAATTGAGACAATCCCTTCTCTCTCTCTTTCTCTCCTTCTTAAACTTGGGAATAAATTCGATATCTGGGTAAGAAGTTATTAGGGTCTCAAGTGAATGTGAATTTTAGAGAGAGAAAGTGAGATCTGAGTTTCTTGTAGGGACTGGGTGGCCATAGATTCTTTGTTTCTTCTATGGTCTATTGCAGACTATTCAACTTCCTGAAGTGATAGATAGACAGATAGACAGATAGAAAACTTGGGAATAAATTCGATGTTAGGGTCTCAAGTGAATTGGGATGTTAGAGAGAGAAAGTGAGATCTGAGTTTGTTGTAGGAACTGAGTGGCCATAGATTCTTTGTTTCTTCTATGGTCTATTGCTATGATCTATTAGAGACTAATCACTTTTCTGAAGTGATAGAGAGAGAGAGAGAGAGAGAGAATTGATGGGAGGAATAGGGAGCGGCTTTATGAGGGGAATATGAAGCATGTGTGTTGGGTCTTTTGAGGCTTCCATCCAATTGAAGCTGAAGGCAATGGCATAACGCCTATTATTTACACTTGGCGAGAAATACGAATGTTTGGAAGCAGTCAGTTGTGGGTCCTGCTGCCTTTGTATTCATATGTTTAATACGTACCCAATTTTTAAGCAAAGTACGATTACTACAATGGACTATAATTGCCGTCCAAAGAAAGAATTGAAAAAAAGTATACGAGAGAAGTAGTAGTTTAAAATTCAGTCCCGCTCATGTTGTATTTTTTGTTTTTGGGTTTGGTTGAATATTAGTTAATTTTTTTATCAAAAAAAAATATTACTTAATTTTATTTTAATTATTTTGTTAGATATTATATACTAGCAATAACATGAACTAGAAATTTGAGATTAATTTTGATTGATTTTTTCTTTACTAATTTAACTAAAGAAAATATTACATAACTAAACACAAAAATTAAAATACAGATGCATACCATCTTTTGAATGAGTGTGAGATGAGTGGACCCTCACTGAAAAAATTGATGGGACCTATTCATCTAAAGAATAATATACATTTGAGTTACAATTTTTTAGGTTTTATTTAAGTTTTGTAGCATTGCTCTTTAACTAATTATATTAAATAACTTTGTATTAACATTTAATCAAGTTGTTACCAAGATCAAGTCAAAAAACTTTTTTTTTTATTACAAGGATTTATATGAAATCGGATTAAGGAATAAAAAGCCCATATATTGTTTTTATACAATTGCATTTTGAAAAGCTTGTCATATTAAAATCAAATTATTCATATTTGACACGAACTCAACTCATTCATTATACGAGTTAAGGTTAACAATCAAGTATTGTTGAAGTTTGTTTCTACGATAAATCCATTATAACCCACTATGCTCATATGCTCTTAACAAATTATCACCCTTAATAAAGAGTGAGCACTCTCTCGATTCAATTCTATGCAAGCTGTCATTTAAATTGCATCTTTAATCATTAACTGTGGTAATGCTCTGAATGCTTAGCTATGAATGCTGAGGAAGGGGCTGCATGTACCTGAAAGTGTGAAAGGCAACTAGAGTGGAAGATTGCAATTCTTGATTACAGACTTGAAAGGTTAGCAAAATAAGCTGCTTTTTTGTTTTCTAATGTTAATACAAGTTAAAACATGTAGGTAATGTCAAAATCGAATTATTTGTATTTGATGTTAATTTAATTTTTTTATTATGCTTTGGCGAAACATGTAATTTTTCGGATTGGTGCGTAGTGTTAACCAATCTTTACCGCTAATTTTGTGTTAGATTTGTACCCAGATGAAAATTACCGTTAAATAGAACTCAGTCCTGACAACTTGGGTTAGTTTTCAATTCCACTTTCCTGTTTATTTCACTGTTGCAAAAAAAAAAAAAAGGAAGAAAAATAAAATACATGTTTGTATGATAGGTTTTTGAGGGGTAAATTTAGACATCCGGGTAAAAGCTTAGCTCACTTTCAGAATTACCCAGGTGAATATATATAAACACATCCAAAATATGAAGATCTCCTTGTGCTATGTACATTCCCTTCTAATTTTGCATCAATCAATAATGTCCAACATAGAAATATTTTCAACAATGAAAAGAAAATGAAACTCCAACCCAGCAACCCACTCAGTGACATCTTATCATGAGGATTAGCAATCCTCTCAACATCTGCATTAAATCATAAGCGAAAACTGAGAAGGAAATCTCAACCACTCGAATTAGGTGCAGAGTTGGTAGCCCATTTTTCAGTGACCGCTGAATCAGGCCACAGTGGAGGATGGTTAAAAAGAGCCATGTCATCTGCCAAGATGTCCACAACCTCTGCTTTTTGAGTATTCAACCCTTCATTCTGTATTCCTTTCAAAGTCTGCAGCACTTCATCCATTGAAGGCCTCGTAGCACTCTCATTCTGCAGACATCGAAAAGCCAACTCCGCCACCTTCGTAGTCATCCTTCTCACAGAACTATTTGTTTCAAACTCAAGAGTTGGATCGACTAACTCTTGCAATGTTTGATTATTTATTTTGTTGATAGCCATATTAGCCAAATTAATATCATGCCGGTGCCTATTGGTGTCCACAGCTTGCAATGATGAGATAAGCTCAATCAAGACCACCCCAAAGCTATAAACATCACTCTTTTCTGTGAGCTGGTAGCACTGGTAGTACTCAGGATCAACGTAACCGGGTGTCCCCTGCGGAGCAGTTGAGACATGAGTGACATCATTGGGAAACAATCTGGAAAGTCCAAAATCAGCCACTTTCACGTGGAAATCATTATCAAGGAGAACGTTATTGGTTTTGACGTCACGATGTATGATATCTGATGCATGGAGGTAAGCAAGTGCATGAGCTGTTTCTATGGCAATGTTCAAACGGACAGGCCAAGAGAGCAGACCAGAGTTTGCACGTTTTCCATGTAAATGATCAGCCACTGTTCCATTAGGGATATATTCATAAACAAGGAGTAGTTCTCGACTTCGTTTTGATGTGCATCCATACAGCTTCACAAGGTTCTCATGTTGTAATCGTGTCAGGATCTCAACTTCATTCATAAACTGCTCTACCCGTTTGAAGTTGTTCTCATATAGACGCTTAACTGCAACTATGCGACCATCGTGGAGCTTGCCTGAGCATAGAAATGAAAGAGCCATTAAAAAAAGGAATAGAAAAATATTAAAAGTTAATTTATTTAGCCAACTTGTGAGAGATTAACAGGATTTATCTTCATACCATAGTACACAGTGCCAAAGCCACCATCTCCAAGTTCTCTAGAAGGATTAAAATTATCAGTGGCTTCTTCAAGTTCAGCGTAGCTGAAGACCTGAACCCCAAAGTAGGTGCTTCCCTTTCCAAACTCAGATATTGAGGGATAAGAAGGGATGCTTTCAGTGAAAGCAGTTGAAGGAGTAGTAGTAAGGCCCTTGCTTGAAGGAGTTGGGAGGCCTTTGCTTTCAGTTTGGGCAGACTCTGCAGCGGCAGCAGCTAACCGTTTCCTCCTTTGTCTACAAAAGAAGATTAACCACCCCACGCCAATGCCAGCAGCAGCTGCACCTACTAAGCCAAGGCCTGGAAATAAAAGTAAACTGTCAGATTTTCTTTCTGAAACACTTATAGTGGCAGAAACATTAAATTCTGTTTGCAGCAGAGAGAAATATTACCTACACCAAGCGGTGTTTGGTTCGGAGAATTCTTGTTGCCTGCAAGAATTTATGGCATCCAACCATGTTAGATGGTTAACAACAACATAAATGCAATAAAAAAACATGGTAATAAAGAGCTAAAATGACATTGGTCAAAATTTATCTGTGGGATTTATCTTCTCCTTGTAACACTTAGAATTGGAAAAATCTAACCGTATATTGTAATCTAATGATAATCCATATAGAACCAGACAGCCTGCAGTGTAAGGGAAGGAAGAGACACATTGCAGTTAGGACTAAAAATCTTCATCAGTATATTGCTTCTCTAGCCAAAGCAAAAGATACTAAGATGCAGCCATGCAGGTGTCAAAAGAAAATGCCAGATTTTTGCCACTCACACTTTAAAAGAAAGAAGTGAGCTCATGATCTTTAATGGCTATTGCTTGGAAAGGGAAATGATGTTGGTGACATCTTCCCAAGCTGGAAAGAAATAGCATAATAAGGGACGATAAAAATCAGAGATTAAATCCGATCAACATTAGACAAGCATTACTAGCCAAACCATCAGCTGCTCCCCACGGTGGGTTCTTGTTTCTTTTTCCTGCTTTTTATCAAGACATCTTTTTAGTTTATTTACTAAACTTAATATCAGAACAGAAGCCCTTTTGGGATCAAACATGCTAGCAAATGTAGAATGCCTTGAATGAATACAAAAGAGCAGTGCATAGATGGAAGGAATGTCAGAATTTTTCTGATCTTTGTTTTTTTAAAATCAATCTCCTCTACCCTGAAACAACTTCCATTTCATCAAGTGACCTCTCAATTTTTGTGGCATAGCTTCAATCATAGCAGTAGCACCTTATATTCTGTATGATGGTTAGCAGTGTAAGAAAAATCAAAATTCATGACTTTGTAACTTTGACATGGTTCAAAGTAAAAGTATCGGCAAATACTGATATGATTCAGCTGAGTTGTCCCCGACTCGGCAACTTCTGATCCAATACCGTTCCATGTTAGGTGTAAACTACGATTCTGATGTGACTCAACTGAGTCATCCGAGATGTCTTCGAGTCAGAGCCAAGACGTCATGTCATCGTTACTGATTGGCAGACACCGTTCTACAAAGCCACAATATGGCTTAAATTTCTCATCACGTTCAAGTTCTTTTGTGTATCACATGATACCGTTCGCGATGGACTGCAGTGCCCTTCAAATCAATGGCCATCTTGACCCAAGAACTTTGAATTTCACAGTACTAACAAGGGTAACAGTTACATAGTCCAACGAAACAAACTCAAAATGCTATAATAAAATTGGCATAGTGTAGAAAAAGGGGAACCCTCAACATTTTTTAGAACGAAGTTCAATTCATCAAGGTATCCTTTCAAATTGGCTTGCCTTTGAATAAAGCTGGCAAATGAGATGTTTGGATGCATACCTTGAAGCAGGTATGAAACTATTCGTAAAAGCAAAGAGAATAAAGGGCAATAACTTAAGAAAAACAGATTTTTTTTCTGTTTTGCATCTTAGGTTCAAGATTGCGGCATTGAATACAGACCCAAATCATACCAAGCAACTATGTTACAAACAAGGCAAGAGGAGTTTCACTGACGTTTTACTTTGTGCAACATACTTC
>CM042190.1:28894677-28908944 GCA_023539305.1 Ilex asprella
TACAGACAAAAAAATAATTTGGATAACTTTTGACCAAATTTTTACTTAAATTTTGGATAAATAGCTACCAAAATTACACAGTTTTTATCATGAGCTATCCAAATTTTGGTCAAAAGCTGCCCATATTACAATTTTTTTGTTAAAAGTTACCCATATTTTGTTTAAGATCTATCAAAATTATTTTTTTTATTCATATTTAGATATTATGTGACAAGTTTATGATAAAAAATCGTTAACAATCTAGACGTTGTCTGGTTGAGGGACCATATAGAAACATATTCAATACTTCAGGGACCAAAATAATACAATTAAAACATTGAGGACAAAATGAAACATACATCATACTTTGGGGACCTCTAGTACAATTAACTCTTATGTTTAATTTCATGTCAATCTCATGAATAATCTAACTAAGTGTGTGTATATATATATGTATCAAATCGGATTTTTATCGGATCTGATTTACATGAATCTAAATGTTAATTAGTTTAAAGAAACTTAATTGAATTCGGGTAAACAGATTAAAATATTAATCTATATCCGATTAAATAGACTCAAATTCGAATTAAACATCTACTCCATTGACATACCTACTCATGGCTTGGTATCATCCACTCTTCAATATACGGCATACAATATGTCTGATTGTTTGATTCAAGATATATATAAACTGAAACCACTTCAAGTTTTTTTTCCCATATCCGAAAACTATCTTAACCATGGGTGTTTTGGACCCATGAATATTATCTGAATTCGAGATAAGAGCAATCATTTGCAAAGCATGCATATCAGGTTCATGTTATACAACGTAGTGTTGGGTGAATTGAGAGTATCTGTTATTAGCGAAAATCTGAATTCGCCAGTGAGTGCATGCATGTGTGTGAGTGATAGAGAGAGAGAGAGAGAGAACAACCATTTCTACTAGGAACCAGTAGTTCTTATTTCATATATATGAGTAGTTCACTTTGCTGCGCAGCAAAGTGACGCCTTCAATATTTTAACATTTTGGGGGAGTCACACCACAGGACTTAGCAAGCTTTTGGGCATTGGGAGAGTTGACATACTGCTTGAGGTTGGGGTCTTTCATGTACCCACAAAAGCAAGGAACCTGCTCCTTCATCTTGTTGCAACATTCAGCAGACGGTGGCTTCGGCGACTTGATCGCGTCAGCGCATGGCATCAGCTCCGTGGGGCGGCAAGTCACTGCCACAGCCACTCGTGCCTCTCTCATCACAACCACCACCACCACTGCCACTAGACAAAGTGCAACACAAGACAACTTCATCTTCTTCTTAAGAAAAGAGAAATAGAGGGAATGTTATGCACCTACTGCGTACTAGGCCGAAGGTGTGCTGCACAATTTATAGACGACTGATGTCAATTCATCGAGTAAAATGGGTCGGTCATTGGGTAAAATTGGTAATTGAATGTATGTGAGATTTGCGTTGTAACTTTTAACCACGCTTAAAAACACGTGATTAATAGAATCCTCGTAAATAAAATAAAAAAAAAGAACAAAAGTAGGGATAAGATTACTGCATTTAATGGGTTTCCTAATTGATTCTTTAAAAGTTGTTGGAATGATGCCAAACTAATTAATTTTTGTCATCTGGTTAGATGGGGGATGAACCCATTAATTTCTTGGTGACTTTTCTTTCTACTCTCTCTTTGGTAAGTGGCATCTATCAGCGTCCTACCAACCTCTGATGGAGTCGACAATTCTTCGTCATTGGCTATAATTTTCCAAAGTGCCTCACTTATTTCAACCTCTCTACTTAGTAAGGAAGACATTTGCCTCCGACTTATACTAATGCGCCGTGACCTAAACATCTTAAATTCTAATCTCATTGAACACGTAAAATTTAGGCATAATTTGTGAGTAATTGTCGGCATGAGTCCAAAAAAATGTGTGATTGAGACAATTTTTTGCAACTCAAAAATAATATTTGTTTTTGTCAACGTTTTTATTTGTTCAGACGTGAAAATTTCAGAAGAACAATGTTATTGGAACTTAATTTACTAACGTAATTCACTATCATTTTTGCATTGACTATAGGTTCTATCAAACATTGCATAGTTGATTTTAACCTATTTATTAAGAGCAATGTTATTTACACCTAATTTACCGACTTAATCATTCATATCTATTAAATTAACGGTGAACTCTAGTATTTAGTGAGATCTACAACTAATTCAATAGTGGTGATAAATTATTTTAATAAATTATGTCAATAAATTAAGTCCAAATTGAATTATTAATTTCCTAGTCCTATTTCTTTTCTAACAAAAAAGGGGCATCCAAATTAGACTGTTAAAAAAATGACCCACACGTTTGGTTTTCCACACACTTGCTTACCCTAGGGGCATGTTTTGGTTTAGATATTAAGAAATTGTATGGATTGCTTTTATTCGGTGATGATGTAATACTAAATTTAAATTGGATTATAATGACCCGATATTAATTTCTCATTAAACCCGGCCTTAGTATCACTTAACACCTAATATTAAATATTAATAAATACCATGTGATAGGTGGTATTATTTTTAACAAGTTTATTATTAAAATTCAATAACTTTATTATCTTTGCAAACCTAGATTCACACATTCCTATAAAAGTTACACATTATACAAACTCTTGCCCTTAATATTTATTTTGTCATTTTAAATTTAATACCATACACTATTACCTAATCCAAACATAAATTTAGTATTATAATTATAAATTATACATTATCCCAATCGTGATCCAAAAGTGCTGCAAAAAAAATATGATCAAACTATACGGGTGACAATTGAGTCGTGTTATGTCGCGTTCGTGTCGTGTCGAACATTAGTCAACCCTAACCCAACCCATTTAACTAATCGTGTCGTGTCGAGTTGACCTGTTTATTTTCGTGTCGTGTTTGTGTTTGTATTCGTGTTGACCCACATAAACTTTGAATAAAAAAATTAACTCTAAAATTTTATTTTCACTTAATTGAATCTCTCCTCATATTTTTTTTACAAACTAAAAATTAACCTAATAATAATAATAATAATGAGTAATAATATCTTTTTTATACAATAATTATGTCAGTGCTTGATAAACAGTTACAAATAATTAATATTTTATTTCTATAATACTAATTAAATATGTTAATCGTACATTTCGCAACCAAATTAAACATTAGAAGTAATGAAAAAAACAAGCAATCAAAACATGAAAACTCATACATGCAACGAAAAGACCAGGATAATCTCTTTCGAGTTAAAAATTTCGTGTTGACGGATTAAGCGGGTTGAACCCAAACACGACCGATTAACATTTCGTGTTGACAGTTCGTGTTATACACAAGTTCATGTCAAAAAATAATCAACCCAAACTCATTTATTCGTGTTATGTTCGTATCGAGTTATCGTATCGTGTCAAAAATTGTCACCCCTACTTACTAATACCATTTGTATGGATTGACTGAGAACCAGTTATCTTATTCTATCCTCTACTTGAATCCGAACCAAAAATGCCCTAGCAGAATAAAGGAGGCCCAGGTGCTAACTTTCAAATCTAAAATCCAGCCAGCTAAAAAGAGGGCCAGCCCAAAGGCTAGTTCAGGCCCACAACGGTCATATTGATAGAAAATTTGGCGCTTCCAAAACTCAAATGGTAAAAAAAATTACATAGATAGATCCTTTCAACTTGTTTTTTCTCCTGTCAACCCTTGCATTTTGCAAAAAATATATAAGTTGGGATCCAGAACCCTTCCAATATAATTTCTCTTTAATTTTCTTCTTGGTGAGTAATCCCACCATTAACAAGAGATTTACTCACATATAATGAGTCTTATGCCATATAACTTGAGGAGCATGCGTGAACTCTCAAGAAGACTAGACAAATCTAGGATTTTTAGGAAAATAACATCACTTCCACAACAGCTGGGGACCCACTGCAAGCCCAATCACCCAAAAAGGCTAGTCTCTTGGATGTGGTATCATGCGGTAACCATATAATTGGAGAGTACCATTCGATATCTCATTCAGGAATACTTCCAAGGAAAATGTCCTGTTCAGATGAGGTCGTAAGCGGGTCTTAACTCAACTAAAATCTAGTTCAAAATCTCATTAATATCCTTTGTTTAAGCAGGCATTTCATGACCATTGGTTTCAGGATAGCAGGCTTCAAGGACAAGACATCCGTTTATGTTCTTAGAGAGACACTGTAAACACAACCAACCAAATGTTTAGTCATGGTCAAGACGAACAATCAAATCCAGTATATAGAAGGTGGGGTAATTATAAGTCACTTATTGGAGAAGGTTGTAAATCACCTTTTTTTTCTATTTTTTTAATTATATTTTCTGTTTATTTGGGACATAGAAAGAAAAAATAGACACTCATCTCTATCATTGATTAATCATAAAATTCTCAGCCCCCATCAATGGGCAAAAGGAGGGATAAGGAGCCAAAAAAGAAAAAAAAATCAAAGCTTCCATCACATTAGAGACTTACCATGTTGTCGAATGTCATTGGCTAGGGGGAAGTTCCTCACTGCTCTTTGTTTTGCCCCGGAGCATGTCTGTAAAACCACCCCTCATGATTCGCCTAAATCTAGTGTCCTCAACCGGTGGTTGCGGTTGTGGGACAGCCGTTGCAGGTTCAACTGACTCGGGGGGTGGCCCCGGTTGATCTCCAGTTTCCTTCTTGCCCAGTAGCCCGCCTTCACCAAAGAAACTGCTCACAGATGATGCAAGCCCGAGATGAGCACCCATCACTTTACTGATTGCATCAAATGTTCCACCTGATCTTTCCTTCATTATAATCTCAAGAGCTTCTTTATGTGCTGGATCAAGTGCATCAGTATCTTTTAATAGGTTCTGTATGGAAGGAAGGAGGAAATCCCTAACACTAGTGACGGCCAGATCTGTAGCAAAGCAGAGAAGAGATTAGCACCAAGTGGAGAACAAGGGAATGAGAAAGCTGATATTGTACTACAGTCAATCAGAGCTATGAGAGACAGTTTAGCTGCATTAAGTAAGGTCAGAGATTCTAGTGACCCCCATCTATATTCGATATGCAATCTCTGAGGCCTCGTCTGCCTAGCAAACTACGACTATAAACTACTGACTGGGGAAAGAAAAAGAATATTTGTTATTCTTGAAAGAAGCAAACCTGTAGCATCTAGAGCACGGATTGCTTCACAAAATGCGTTGGCTCTCTCACGATGACGCATCATGTCACTTGAAGGAGGGGATGTAGTTGTAAGTTGGACAATCTTCGACAATAAATGTATAATAAGTTAAGAAACAGCAATTGTAGCATTTTCACCTAACATTTTGAACCAACAAAATACTTAAAAGGCCCAAAATAATAAGCCAGAATTGCATGCTGAACTACTTGATGCATTAAAATTAATTCACCATAGGAAAAGTTTGAGGATATAATCTCTAAGCCTATCTGTTGTATGTGGTACAGCCACCACCAATGCACGTATCACAGTAATGGTAGCTTCATGGGATCCATCTTCAAGAAAAGCATCCATTTGAATGCGTATTTTATCAACAATCTAAAAGGAATTTGGTCAGTTAATTCCATTCAAACTTCTCAATTGATAATTGTCAGTAACAAAATAAATACTAATTAAATACCAAATATTTACCATGTCATTTTTAAAATGCTGTGCTACAGCTCCAAATGCAGCAATGCTAGCATACTTAACGTTCAAATTTTGGTCAGAGCCAAGAGTCACAAGAGCAGGCAAAACATGAGTTGAAGCAACCTTTGCATCAATATATGGCACCTATCGAGAGAGTCAAATGATGAAGTTACAAATGCAGATCTAAAAGCATTTGCAAGAGACAAGCCTACAAGAATAGAAGGGCTTACGATGACTTTTAATAGATTGGCAGCACTGATTTTCATATCTATGTTGGAACTAACGACCATTTCCCACAGGATATTAAAAATCATATTATGATGTTCTTCAAATGTGCTGCATTGTAAAATTGGAGTGAGTCAAACAATTAAATTAAAAAAAAATCAACTGAATAAAATGATTATTTTTTAAAAAAGATACCAACCAAAGGAAGCGAATAGAATTAAAAATCTCAGCATTGAACTTTGCTGGCTGACCCTCTTGCACTGCACTCTGACCTAACAATTTTTTCAAGTACTCTGTCAATTGTTCGTGCTTGCTAGGAGAACCAAGCACACCAGCCAAGAGAAGTGGAAGGACACACATAGTGGCTAGTCTCTCAGCCACTGCAGTTCTCGGTCTCAAACCTGTAATGAAAGAAGAATTCACCATCGTACAGTGGTGTACAGTAATACTAGCATAGAAAAAATTTCAGATATTCACTACCTCTAATTCTTGACTGGATTGGGTTTGGTAAAAATTTCAAATCAGCATTATCACCAACTGCTACCAAGAATACAGGTAACATGACGTGCGCCAGATAATATTCCCCAAAAAGTTCAGATACCGCCAACAAAACCTGCATTACCAACAAGAAGCTTAGCAACTACGACAAGAGCAATGAATAATGCATAAGCCAGATAATATTCCCCAAAAAGTTCAGATACCGCCAACAAAGCTGCATTACCAACAAGAAGCTTAGCAACTACGACAAGAGCAAGGAATAATGCATAAACCTGTGGACTCAATGAATTCAAAAACATCTCACATGATAAATTTGAAGTGAACCAAAGTACCTTTGTGATTCTATTTCTTAAATGATCTTCCTTCTGAGGCAATAGAGAAGCAAGATGAATCAAATCAGGAAAGCAGTCAACGTGAAGCCACTCAAATGGAGGCCATTCCACATGCCCCCTGTACAAACATTATAACATCTCTCAGAACCAAATTGCAGCTGGGTTTCTAAGAGCTTTCATAATACAAATTCAACGACACTCTATCTCAACTCAACTCAATAAAACCTTTATCCCAATCATTTGCAGTCCGCTACATCTGTTTCTCTATAACAACACTATCTCAAAATGGAAAGGATAGGCCATTTGAGCTTACCCTGCATACAGTTCAAGCAAGGAAGTAGAAAATGATGTTCCTGCAGATTCTGAAACAGAAGGAAATGGACATGCCTCAATAGCTTTTTGGTGCACAAATGGAAGCAATTCCACCAGCAACCGCAATAATACATCGACATTCCAGCGTTCTCTTTCACCCAAAACACGGAGATGTGACTCAACAGAACCTTCAACTCCTGAAAGAGGTTGACAACGCTGAAAAGTAGCTGTATCAGAAACTATGCCATGAGATCAATAAGAAAATATTAGTCAGATTCAAAAAATTAATTATACCTGAGCAGAGCCCAAAATGTGAGAGAGTAAAACTCGTAAAATATGATCCAATTTGTTTCCCCATTTTAATAGAGTGGGAACTAGTTCTTTGATTGTAGTTTCTACCACCATTCCAGAGGAATCGCAAGCCAATTGAAACATCATCTCCTCAACCTATAAACAAACAAAACAAAGGAATTGGAGACACTATTTATCCTTTTTTTTTTGTTCATCACTTCTGATCAGGGGAAAATGCTCCATTCCCTAGACCATGTAGCTTACATTGTAGGAAATTCTGTCAAGTCAGATTTCTTCTCCATGATTGCCTCGAAGCATATTTAGTGAGGCTGACCTTGAAATATTTGTCTGTATTTGGGAAGAGCGGAAGCAGCAAAGCCAGATTATGTGCAGCAGCCTCGCGGACCACAGTCGCAGAATCTTCCATCAGCTGTTGCACAATTGATAAGATGAGAGAATCACGGATCTCAGGCCGCACAAATTCTGCAAGCTCTCCACATGATTGAGCAACAAGCAGCCTGCGCTCCTCGTACATGTGATTAATCTACGTCCCACAAAAAAAATATCAAACCCAATTTAAAGACAAAATGGGAAAACATATGGCAAATGTGAGTTCCTAGCAACATCAACACTTAATCTTACTTGTTCCCAACACTGGGGAAGCAGTTCTGTTTCGGTTCTCATCTCTCCTACATTCTTAGCAAGGGAAACGCAAGCCTGAACATAACTACAGATTCAGCATCATATTTAAATCATATTTATGCCACATTATATCTAACAATATTCATGTGGTAGTATAGAGAAACTTACATCCATTATGATTCTTCTCTGTTGTTCATCTGGACGTTTAATTAAGTTAAACAATGTGTGGGTCAGGGAATCTCGTGTGCTACCATCTGGATGGCGTTCAATTGCACACATCATCAGGGGAAGAAGCTCCTACAGGCAATAACCAATAAAATGCATAATAAAGGCCAAAAAAAATAACCTAAACACAGCCATATAGGTATGGAGTCAAGGATAGCAATACTTTCAAAAGCATACCTCCCGATGGTTGATCAGAACATAAGGAACAATTTTAGGCAATGCATCAGAAAGGATCTGAATGGTCCCTAAACCCTAGCAAGACCAAGTTGAATGTTATTTCAGATAATACTAGTATAATGAAAAGATTTCACCATATGCATTAAAGTGAGCCAGACATTTACCATCTTCTCAGAATCAGGTTCGCCACCTAAACTTTCTGATTTTAGATGTAACCCATTGTCTGGTGCGGGTGGTGGACCATTCTGCTTCAGGTCATCCTCAGCATTCTCTATTGCACCATTTTCATATAAAGAACTCAACACTGGCTCTTCAGAAGCTTTTTCAAATCTGTCCATGGTATCATCAGAGGTTTGATTTGCACGCAGTTGAGAGTCTACACTATCCAGAACTCCGGATGCCATGCCAACGGAAGATGTTAAGGCATTATCATCACACAACTCAACAACTTTGTTTTTTTTCGTCTCCATAATCTCTTTCTCACTATTTATAGATTCTACAAATTCATTGGCAATAGATCTTTCTGCCTTTAAATTATCTACTTTCTTCTGCAGCAGTTTTATTTCTTCCTTGTAGCTCTCTAAGGATGGAGAATGCAAATGTTCAACATCACCAGTAACCAAATTCCATCCAGATCGAGCTCCTTCAATGTGCATTTTCAACGAAGTTATTTCTGCTCTGCAATCATTTAGTTCTTTTCTTTGGTGCTCCAAGGACTGCTTCAAATCCTGTACCTGAAACAGGATATCATCTAGAATTTCATACATGAAATAGGATAAAATCACACATATTAAAAAATGATGGACAATTGTTCGTCAAAGACGGATGCAATAATCAGAGCGAACTACCAGAATCTCCTTGTCCTTTATATCCTTCTGTAGGGCCTCCAAAGATTTTGTCAATGCCATAACTTGGCCATCAGCCAGTTCTTTGCTTTTCAGCAAAGACTGCTTTTCATCTTTCAGCCTATTATTTTCTTTAAGCATAGACTCATTTTCTCGAAGCATAGCAATTTTCTCCTGCAGCAAAGGGAAGCCCTCTTACTCATGAGAAGAGTTCAGCACAGGCGACAACTACTTAAATATAAACTACTGAAGAATTAGATCAACAGAAACTGCCTAAAATTTAATTTTGGTCTTAGATCAATCATTAGAAGAAGAAATACTCTCCTTAGTAATCATCCATTCTATCTAGTATTCAAACCCATGGCATTTTCTCTGCATGTAATTTGGTAAGAACGCAGGTATGGAATGACCTAATCTCTTCAAAGAGACAATAGTGAACAGCTGTAAATTAGATAGAAGTATGTAGTATAGGAAGAAACATGTGCAGTTGCATATGTGGACCCACTAATAAAATTTAATAAGCCACAACATATTACATCAAAATACATTGAGAAGATTGCAATAATACTGCATGTCTGCAGACCACATTTTCAAATTTTAGGCCACTGATATAGTAAAACAGGAGAAACTTCACAAAGTTCAATTAAATTTTAATTAAAAGGTACAGATGGACATTAACTCTCAATGGATATTCTCTCATTCCAACGATTCAGTTGCAATTAATTGAAGTCAGAGTACACCAATTTTTGGAAAAAATCATTAATTTGAAATCTTTTCAAATGTCTAATAAAATTAATTAAAGATCACAGAGCCACGAACTTATCTGTAAGCTCTATAAGAAAACCTGAAAAATAACATGCCTATCCCATAGGCATCTTAGGAAGTACCTCAGCAGCTTCTGAGGTAGATGAGAGGTACTGGTAATAGTAATGGCGCAGGGCATCTGGTACACAAGCAGATGAATTCTGCCAAACATCTAAGTTCTGGTCAGTAACCTGCAAAGGATGTATTGAAAAGTTACAACAATGTATATCAAGCATGGTCATATATGAAACACTCATAAAATTTTGCAAACATGTTCTCTAGAGATTTTCTACTATACCATTATATTGAATACACTGACCATACATGAGCATAGTGACATAACTACCAATACTGGTCAAAATAATAACTCTATCAAACTACATTTACAAAAGTTTAATGGATCCTGCTGGCCAACCTAGAAGCAGTTACTCAGATGAAGTTTAGGATTTTGGGAACTACAATTCTGCAACATACAGTTACATATACACCATGTAAAGCACTTACTCTCTATCCAATATTTGTCAACCAAAAGCTAAATTATTTTATGCTTTAAAACAAGTACATCCCATGATTGCTAAATTATTTTATACAGTTACATCCCATGATTTTATGTTCAAAAGCTAGATTGCCCTAGGTATTGTTTCAGAATCATTTATTAAGACTAATATTAGAAAAGATGATTAACCAAGCTCATGAACACGGGCTGTGTCACTTGCCAAGAGTTTCAAATTTTTGGAACTACATTTGTTTGGTCTTGGAACTACATTCACAAGCCAGAAACAAATTATTTTGGATCTAGCAAATCTTGACACAACCCATATGGAACATCTACACTTATATCTACCATGTATGCTTACTATATGTAAATATTTCTTCAATTGACCAAATTTTTGCATCACAGTTTGTCCATTGGTGTGTGCGTGTCGACCTGTCAACTGCAGTCAAGACCTTCTACAGTCAACAAATTCAACTATTACATTCTCTCTAACGCCTTGTCAAAATGAAGAAGGAATAACCATAAATAACTATGAGATACATATATATTGTGAGATATGATGGTGAAGAAATAATTACACTCCCTTCATTTTTCCATACCTCCTCGTAAAATGTCATTGCAGTCAGACGATACCCAGCTAAAAGCAAATACTCTTTCACTGCACAGTTGAGATCTCGACGTTCATTATCTTTCAAAGGACCCAAATCAGAGAGCGAAGTGTCCCTCTTTTGCTGCGGAATATCTGGTCCATCATTTGTAGAAGCATCTGCATTTGACCCTGCAAAGTGCATACAAGACAGATATAATTTCATATAACAAGGACAAATGTCTTAATCATATCATGACAGCAAGAATACTTTATAGAAAAAAAAAACAGCAGCAAAGAATCACTTATACCGAGTGGAACCTATAACACTTTGTTATTTTGGTTGAATAGCTATTTCCATGCAAAAAAAATTAAAGGAAGGTAGAAGAAATGGTGAAAATTGAGTGCGCTCTCGATGACACACCAAACAAAATGGTGGTAAACCAGGTTATACATAGGAACACCTTCAAAGATTTAGCGTTCCATTGTCTTGGGAACAAAGACATGATTTAAAAGGAGCCAATTGCCCATGGCAGACAATATGGAAAAGACCATTTATGTTGAACACTATCTATATAGATATGTCACATAACAAGTGCAAACATACAAAAGCATGGGATGTCGGATGGGAGGCAAAGTAACACTGCCATACACCAGGGACCAGACCATTTTCAGTTTTAACTAACACAATAAAAATAATAATCATAAAGTCAGAAAGCACTATATCATAGACAGGAGACAAAGTGGAAGCCCTACCACTCACTTCATCTAGAGAGGTCCCAGTTTTCTTCTGCAATTCAGTCTTCAGTTTGAGAATGTCTTCTTGGACTAAACGAAGCTCATACTCACTGATTGCCAGTTTTTCTTCTAGTGCTTCTTTTTCTTCTAGCAGACTCTGTGGATCCGCAACTGGTTCCCATAAATGAAGAGGAAAGACATATGAATTAGCTATGCATAAACCCAGGATGAGAACAGAAAAATACCTTAGTAACTACAGATGGCAAGTTGAGTATGGTCATCTTATCAAACAGCAAATTAACAAAGTTGAAGACCACATTCAAGCATCAATTTACCAGTTGAAGACATGAAAATTTCGTCAAACAAAATCATAACAACAGGCCCAACAGCTGAAAACCAAAAGCTTCACAACTGCAATAGAAGATAGAATGGAAAAATACAAAGTGGATTTTTCATTTCAATTTTTAGGAGCCGCTACCCTAGGAAAAGGCTTGAAACACCTGCCGCATTCGAGCGTCAGTATGCAAGTTCTTCAAATAGCACACCTTATTAACATGACAATCACAAAGACTTGCAGTCCCATCCAACAACAGTGATAAAATTTCTATGTATGAACTTTTGCCAACTAAAACAGCAGAAAACCTCATCATCTTGGCAGTCAGATGAAAATCAGATTAGCTCTAGCTTGGCAATGAGAGAGAGGATATTACATGTTTCAGAGAGTTCAATTTGCAATTAAGTGTTTCTTCCTAATTGTCAATGTAACTCAGGAAGCTTCACAAAAGTCAACAATTTTTGTCCCATAATATAGTAGAAACAAAGTTGTTTCGAATTAAAGCAACTCAAAACGATATTTCTTCCCCATCCCTTAAATTGCATCAAACCTCAGAAATCGTAGTCATATAGGAGAAACCCAAATGATTGTAAAAAAATACGCCACTAATGATTAGTAGTCTGAGATTCGCACCATTACAAAAACGTTTAAGTTCAACATTTTTTGTAAACTGTGACTTCAAATCAAGCTGATTTACTTACAAGACCATTTCGTTAAACTAATTACACACGAAATGATATACTCCGTAACATTCTAAGGCAGTAAATCAAATTTAACTATAGCAACACAACATCAAGAAGTTGAGATTACGCCTTTCTCCCTAAGTCTGAAATTAGCCTACCGGGATTCTTCTTTTGAAGTTCAATTCCACATGAAAACCTAATCAATTCGCGCATATAATATCAACATGAGAGAACAATCCAAATCATTCAGGTCAATCTTCAATTAGAACAGTAAACAACAGAGATAAAATTATTACTTTTCAATTTTAAACTATCCAGAAATGTGAAATATGTGCGTATGTGTGTGTATCTATCTATGTATGCATGCACAGAGGGAAAGAGAGAGGTGTTGAACCTCGGAGAGAATTGAAGCGAGAGATCTGGTCGGGAGGGAAGTGAGAGGGATCGGAGAAGAATTCCTTGAGGCGAATTGCGTGAGCGTCACGTCCATCGTCGAGGAGCTCGTGAAGAAGCTCGAACGCCGACAACAAGTAATTCTCTTCCAATAGAAAGTTCACCACGCAATTGCACAGTGACGATCTCTCTACGTCCATTTGCAATCGATCATGCGCTCGCCGCTATACAATTGTGAATTACATACATAGGGTTTCTTCTCTACTGCATTGAATTGGTGCCAAGTATATAATTCAGATCTGTTCATGCACTTGAACAGATGAGAAATGGAAATTCGTAAAATATACACATAAATGAGCTCGATCTTCAAAGTCTTCTCTAGACTAGAAGTGCCTAGTACAGGAGGAATGCAGAAAATAGTGTTTTGGTGCTACGCAACAGTACCAATGTTTCATGGTGTCTTTAGTATGATTCGTTTACTGCACTCACATAACTACATAAGGCCTAGCGGTCGGATGGTGTTTTTGTGGACGTGTTAAAATATGGTATCATTTAATAAATCGGTACGAAATATTTTATTTGAGTTTATTTTAGATAATTTTTTGAGGTTAGGTCATAAAAATTTACCTTTATAAATATTTTAATTCAGACATAAATGATCTATTTTTAATTAAATTAAGAAAGAGATTAGTCGAGGTGTATATAAATTAGTCCAACACTCATAATCGTTGAACCAAAAAATATATATTTATTTATATAATAAAGTACAATATAATTCAAATCTCAAAAGATAAAGAAAATATTTTTTATTTTTTGTAGTTGAGATATCTTTAAATTTTTTTTTAAAGTTAATCTGACGATTAATATTAGTACCTCAAATTTATAAGAAATATGCTCCTAAGGGTATGTTTGAATAACTTTTTAAAAGTATTTTTATAACTTCTCATAAATATTTAAAAAATAAAATAGTATTTGGAACTGTCTCACCATCACCACTACTCCTACCACCATCACCACCACCACCACCACCACCACCACCACCACTATCGCCACCCC
>CM042190.1:28913944-28931255 GCA_023539305.1 Ilex asprella
GTCTGTCTTGGTGCAAGGTGCCACCAAGACCGACGTTCTGCACCCAAGTTAGTTAGGGTGTGACAACTAACCACTATGACCGTTGTTATTCATAGCTATCACTATCACCATCGTCACCCAAAACCAATTATCACCATTGCTACCTACGGCTGCCATGAAATGCCTGTAGCTACAATGGTGGGTGTAGGTGACAATGGGTAGCTACAATGGTGGGTGTAGGTGACAATGGGTAGCTACAATGGTGGGTTGGGGAGTTTCATGGGGCAAACATCGGATGGAGGGTTGGGGTTGGGGTTGGAGTTGGAGTTCTGAGGGGAAAAAAAAAAGGTGATAGAGCTGTTTTTTTTTTCTTAATTTGTTTAGTGATGAAATTGATAAAATTAAAATTTTAAAGACTAAAGTACGGTAAGTGACAAACCTCATTCCATTTATGCAAAATTTACCCAATTCATTTATGAAAATCAGGTGGCTGGCGTTTGTTTCCCAGAACAGCCCATTATCAGAAGTTGCATCGCCAACTGTTTTCTATCTTCATTTTCATGGTTTGCTTATTCTCAACCCATTTCACTCACGGAGGAACCAAATACCCTATTTACAGCAAACATTATCAGGTATGCATTTCTTTGGATTATATATATACATATATTAGGATTGGCACATTACATTACAGGAATGCACAGCAACTTTAATTTCTTACTTCTCTTCTTAATTAAGAAACGAATTGCTTTCTCTCTGTAACTCGTTGCATTACAGAACAAACTGTGATTCAGTTTGATATTTCAGTATTGAAAGCAACCCCCAGATTTTTCCAGTTCAAGGTAACTTCAAATTGGGGAGTGGCTTCCTCCTTGTACAAGGACGAGGCTTAGTGAAGTAGAACACGGGGTCGCGTTGCTTGCTCGACACATCCTTTCTTTCAACCGCTGTGCTTTATTAATATTTGGTGAGTAAAGTCCGAACGTGAATTCTTTATATTTGAGTGTGAACAGTTTGAAAATGGATGGAGGAGAGTGGAAGAACAGCAGCAGCAGCTGCAGCGTTGGGGAGGTTAAAGCCGGCATTAACTTGAACGGAGGAAAAATTCTAGCAGGGAATTCAGGATTGGAGAAACCCCAAATGAGTTTTAAAGAGGTATAATGCAAAGAACCATGAAACTCCTTTGTACCATTTGTCTTCAAATGGCCTGTTGTATATCCTTCTCCTTAGTTTAAATTTGTTGTAACTTTAATCAATTTTTTTTTTAAATTACTAAAAGCCCTCTTCAAGAACAAGAGATCTTCACCATGTAAAGGAAGACATCATTGGATTCAACGAGACTCAAAAATTAGCAGACTCGGTGAAAGCCGGGGCAGAATCTGAGCTTTTTAATGCAAGGAAGACAGTGAGAGATCTAACTTCTAGAATTGAAGAATCAAATTCAAGAGTGAGAGCACGGAATCATGAGCTGGCAAAACTAAGAAAGCCTGAAAGAAGCGTAGAAGAATTGGAATTGACCGCGAGGAATGCTGAGAATCATCGGTATGCAAATGTGATGATAGAACTGGAATACATAAAGCAGGAAATTAGTAAGCTTAAGCTTGACATGGCTTCTGTTTTGGAAGAGAAAAGGCGAGCAGAGAAGGAAGCTGAAGTCTCAAGTTCAAAATTGCAGTCTTACTCAATCTTGGTCGAAGCACTTGAGAAAGAAATTGAGGAACTTAATGAAGAGCAAGTGCTGGTTGAATTGGCTAGGATAGAGGCTCTTAATGAATTTGGAGCCATTAAAGCTCAGAGAAAAGAAGAAGCTAAGCAATACTCGTCTGCGATGGAGGAAACAAGGAAGAAAATGAATGGCATCATCCAGGAGATTAACTGCACAAAAGAGCTTGGAATGAAATTGGCTGTCACAAATTCTGATGTCAATATGCTAGAGAGTGAACTAAGCCAACTTAAGGAAATGGACAAAAGGGTTCAAAACTTTGAGAGCTTGAAAAATCAAGAGGAATGGGCTTCTCCTACTTTGTTAAAGTCAATCACAGAAGAATTGGAGGTAGCCAATAAGAAGTTAGCTTCTATTAGAAAAGAACGTGTTGAGTTCATGGCCTCCATGGATATCATAAGGGATGAATTCAAGCATGTCTCAGAAGAAACAACTCGACTACGGAAAACAGAAGAGAAAGCTGATTTAACGGTTCAAAATCTCCATTCGAAGCTCCTCAGGGAAAAATCCAAATTGAAGACTGCATCTGCAGCTGAAGAAAAGGCACAATCAATCATGTCAAATTTATCCCTCGCTCTTGAAAAGTTAAAATCTGAAGCTGAGGCAGCCAAGAAAGAGAAGGTACTTATTGGTGAAGAAATTGAAAATCTAGAGGCAGAAGTTCAGAAGACTGAGTCCGAAACAGATTTGGCTGAGGAAAGGTTACATGCTGCAATGCAAGAGGTTGAGTCTGTCAAATCATCAGAAGCAATAGCTCTTGAGAATCTAAAAGCACTTACAGACAATACAATGAGAGCTAGAGCTTCAGCTTCTCATCATTGCTCCAAAATAACTATCTCAACATTTGAATATGAGTACTTGAAAGGACATGCCCTTGGGGCTGAAGAAATTGTGGATAAAAAGGTTGCAGCAGCTCAGGCTTGGATAGAAGCTTTAAAGGCGAGTGAGAAGGAGATGCTAATGAAAACTGAACTAGCTCAAAGAGAGATCACAGAACTACTAAGGGGGGAAGAAGAGAAAAATCTCCGTAGAACAGAGCAGTCATTTCATGCAAAGGGAGGGGTTGAGAATGATCTACGTAATTGGTTGCAAAAACGTGAGAAAAACTTGGAGCATGAAAACTTGCAGCCCGACATTACATTGCCTAAAAAATCCAAGAACAGAAGTGGAAATGCAACCCCAGCAAGACGGGCAAAGTTTCTAAAGTCTGCGTCTCCTGCAATGCGAAATATGCATCGATCGACTTCTTTCACAATGAGGAGGAGAAAGGTAATGCCAGGTTTAACCAAGTTCTTTAGTAACAAGACAATTGAGGGGAATCTGTAAGCCATTCAAACATTGTTCGAAATTTTACATTTGAATAGGAAACACTATCACATGATTTCAGTTTACAAAGTTAGCAATTTTATCTTTCAAATTCTTTTCTAATCAAGTGATTGTCTTTCAAGTTTGATATTGTTTCCCTGATAACAAAAATAAACATGCTTGTAGGTAATTGCTCTGGTTGTGAGTAGCTTGAAATTCATGCAAACAGTTACAATAACATTCACTTTAGTCACCTATTTAACCCTTCGGCCACCTAGTGATTTCCAATCCTGAAGTGAACCGCAACCATGCTGCTTCGATGCAAATTAATCATCCCAACTGATACATCCACAGCAGGACACGCAGATAGAAGTGAAGAACAATAAGAGGGCAGATAATATACGTTCTATACATGTATGCACACGAACACACACACACACAGATATATATATATATATATAAGAATATATATCTCCATGGAAACGACCAAAGTTATTTGATATCCAAAAGGATAAGGAGTTGAAGACATACAGACTTTATTGAAAAAGAAAGAAAGAAAGAATTTCACAAGCTTCAATATTAGAGAAGCATTGAAAATGTTAGGCCAGTATAGTTAATGAGCAATGCTATAATTTATTGACCTAATTTACTGTGATATTTTGATTCATTGTAGATCCCATCAAATATTGAAACTCGGTGTTGATTCAATTATTTCTATGAAAGTCACATCATTATGTCAACAAAATAGGTTAAATTTTTAGGTCTTAACAATATTACTCATATTTAATAACTTAAAGTTTGAAAATCTGTGAGTTATTCTACATTCCTATCCAATCTTTTGAGTCGAATTTTTAGATAGAATTTGGCTTGAAACATTACCCTCAATCAGGTAGGGTCGGCCAAAGAATAGTTTTCCGCAACTTATTGACTTAAAACAAGTAATTCAAAAATTCTTACCCGTCTACTCGGGTGAACGCCCTACCATAAACCAAGCATATGGTCTAAGCATATTCTCTTCTTCTCCCTCTGTCTCTTCGTCGAGTAAAACTAGGCTGTCCTTCCAAGTGATTACACATGATACATCGTAAATTTGAAGGCGCTTGATCTTATGAATCTCAGACTCACAGCCATACGAGACAAGCGGATTTGGGTAAGCACCTTCCGTTAGTAGAATTTCGCCATTGTTTCCAAAATTGATTGGTGACCCATGTACCGAAGATCCTATATCATAAGTAAATTGTTTAACCCAAGACTCTGATTCACCGTATTCCTTCATAACCCACAAACAACTAGCCCCAGATAAATCTGGACGATAGACAAACAAAGCAAGACAATCTTTAAATGTCCCAAGTAACTTTTCCACCCCAACTTCACCGGTAATACGCTTTGGTAGAATTGTTTCCCGGAACACTTCGTCATCAAAATCAAAAGAAACTATTTTTTCGTCGTCATCAACCAATTCCCTGGACACTATCCAATGGGCAGCTCCGTTAAGATCAAAAGCCATGGAGTTCATCCACACGGGAAGTGGAGGAACGATAGCTTCCATATCATGCCATGAATTTGCACCTAAACTGTAAACTTCAGCCCTTGGTGAACCAGAAGTTCGGTAGTAATTAGTAATCCTCAAACACCTGTAGTCATCGCATCGTCGACAGTAGCCTATTGCATAAAATCTAGCAACAACAGCGTAGAAGGGCTCAAAGTCAGGGAGTGTCTTTAGTTTCTTAATGGAAGGATTCCACAAATGCATATTATAATCACTACCAGCCTGTACATCATAGGAAGAAAGGCCTACCAAGCCATTGCAGGAACCTGTTACGTGAATATTGAGTATAAAATCAATGGGAACAGATAAAATCTCAGGTTCCACCAATTTTTCATCGCAGTGCTTAAAAACTCCTCTTCTGTGGGCAAGATAACCATTGCCGTTGCAATTACGAAGATGCAAGGTGGTAAAAGTAGGATCGTTGATCAGAGTATACCATGATTTGCAGACGCTTCTGAATCGAATAAGCGGTTTGACAGGTAATCTTGATAGGATCTCGAGAACAATCTCTGTTGGGAGATAATTCGCCATTGTCGCTCCGATACCTTCTTGATCAATGCACGCAGCGTCCAAGGTGCTACTGTTGTTTTCAATCTACAAAACCCAAATTGCAAATAGCTTGATCTCTTACCCACCTAAGCTCTATCAGTTTATACAGTCTTAGGGTACGGTAGATGGTTGAAACCTTTTGAAGTTTAAGCCGCCTTAACAAAAGGATTCAGAATTTGATAAGGAGAATGAATTGTGTTTGGAATAGGGATAAGAGGAATTGTATAAGGTTGTCATTCCAATTTCCAAGTCTAGATCCTCTGTAATTTGTGGTTGAATTGGTAACGTCTAGTCGTTTCATATGATTATGACACGTCATGATCTTTTGATAAACTAGTAATCGATCATTTAGGGACGGGAAGCGAATGAATTTATCTTTCATAAATATTCTAGTACTGATGTAAATGACTTGCATTTGACTGAACCTGAGAGAGAATTTGTCAAAGTGCACATAAGTTGGATATAAAAAAATTTGTATTTGGATGTGTTTTGAGGTTTATTTGGATTTCGGTATATTTCAATTATTTTTTTAATTATACTATCTATTAAACCAAAATTTTGAACATTGAATTGGTATTACACTTACCCAGCTATTACATCTAGGTAGCTATGACTTATGCTTCTGTTAATTTGTATTTCGGAAAGATTATTCATGCAATTTGATGATAATATATTTGTTGGAGATAGTGAATTTGTTGTGTGTCTGTTTAGTTCATAAGTTTAAGGTAAATTAGTTGGTGGGATTGAGAAAAAGTAGTTGACCTATATTTGATTCATTTTTAAGAAAATGGGATTAAATAATTGGGTTAATTTTGGCCCAATATAAATAATAAATTTAAGGAAAAGACAGAAGTCGATATAATTTTTAGGACTTATTCAAATAAGAGTCCATTTAAAAAACATTTTAGATAAAAGTTTATTTTGAGACAAAATAGTTGAAGTATCTTCTAAGCAGACTTAATGATGCATCAAACTCTCTTTTCCTATTTTTTTGTTTTTGACGATTACTCTCTTTTCTTATTTTCTTTTATCGTTACTCTTTGTCTTCCTATTTTTTCTCTTTCCCTATTTCCTCTCCCTATTACTCTCTCTTTCCATATTTTTTTCTCTCCTCCTATTTTCTCTTTCTATTGAAAAAGTAGCATACGGTTGCACATGGTAAAAGACAATAAAGAGCGAAACTAAAAGAGATATATCAAAAAGACAATAAAGTTTAATTGACATAATTAGAGAGTTTAAAAGTTTAATTGATACAAAAAATTTAAAGACTTAATTGACACAAATGTCAAAATTTACGGGTTATATGTGTAGTTTATTTTAACTTGTTTATATTATGTCGCATATTTTACTACATTATATTAAAAATTCTAATGAATGCAAACAAAAAAACTCAATTGACACAATTTAAAAAATTTAGAAGCTTAATTAATATAAAATAAATTCAAGAATTTAATTGATACAAAAATCATTGTTTGAAATTTGAAGGTTATATATATCTATAATGAGTAATGTTACACTGATCAAATTTAGAGCTCAAATGACATGACAGGATATTATTTGAAGTTTTTATTGGAACCCAAATGACATGATACCAAATAAAGAAATCTAACTCAGTTATCATGTTATTTGAACTTCAAATTTGATCCCAAAATTTAATCAAGGTAGCATTACTCATTCATAATTTACTCTTCTGCCCCAAATGTGAAGCGGCAATCTTCAGTTTTAAACGTGGCAGCCTATTCTTTTAACAACACATTACAAAACACTATCACTATCACTATCACTCTCTCTCTCTCTCGTAAATATCGTGGACGTATAAAGTTCGTCGGACGCCATTGTAATTCCGTCCTAAGAATAAGGTTTTGGGTCCTAGAGGAAACCCCTTTTCTCCCATTATCACTTTTGCCGAGAGGACCTAACTAGGTATGAATCATTTTCTCTATCGTATTGTTTCTTTTGGAAAACGTTCACTGAACACTCTTTTGGATGTTAACTAACAGCAACACTAGGAAGCTTCTTACTTACTGCTCTCTCTCTCTCCCCCCTCTGATTTCTGGGATGCATATAGTATGTGTTTTTGTATGAGTAATTAAGCTGGTTTATAATGGCTAGTTCATAAACACATTGGTGGGTGTGAGATCATTTTTTTGTTTTAAGAGCTACAGAGGCAGCGCTCAGGTTGGGGGTCTTAAAACGTATTTTTTAACTGTTGAATCTCTCTGTGAATGAGAGTCGTTATATTTGTCTGTGTATGCATGTCTTTTGTTTATAGACTGCCCATTTTTTGTTGGATGTTGGGCATCACCTACTGGGGATGAATTTGATATGTTTTTGTTTTGTTTTATTTTGATGTGACTTCAACCTATAGGAGTGTTGTAATTTGTACTTATCATTTCCTCTTTGCAAATCTTCCTAGCCATTTTCAACTATAGCTGCCTCTCTGTTCCTTCATCTTCAATATACACAGAGACACACCCATAGAACCAAAGAGGAAAGTTAAGACACATAATTGTGCAGTTATGAAAGTAGTAAATTTGAAAGGAGATGAATGTGCAATTTGGGTACGATATGTTCCTAGGTGATTTTTTCGGGCAGAGGAACATGGAATTAGATTTGGTAACGAAATGTGTGAGGCCTAGGAATAAGTCGTTATTAGTTGCAAACCGATCTCTATCGCTGTACCCGTTGTAATCCATTTATGAAGTTGCTCCATTTTCTATATTCTCGAGTTTCTGAGCATTATGAAAAATATCTTTTCCTATTTATCCTTTCATGAACTTAAAGTAGGAGACTTACGGTAGACATGGAGCTAGTATAGCTAGTTTCAAAGGAGACCTAGGTAGCCCTTGACCAGGTTTGATGAATGGATCTTGTGTGTCTACTAATGCTGGCAGTTTGTGGTAGCCTTAATCAAGTGCTATTAAACGTCGACAATCGACATTTATCTGTACATTCATGTGAATCACCATGGGTTGACTTGATGGATCTCTCATGTCTTGCTACGAAGATAGTATTTCATCCTCGCTGGTTGGTCCATGTCTTTGTTGATTTTGCAGATCTACATGCTGGTTTTTCAGTAGTTGCATTTGTGAAGTTACGTGTTTATTTTATGTACAGAATTTGAGAATTTTTTTTGATGACTTTTTGAAATTCTGAAACTGTTATTTAGACAGTGATTTTGCATGAGATTGAATTTTGAGGTTAGCTAGGTCTTTTCTGGGGATTCGTGGTTGTCACTCGTCATATTTACCGTAGACACTGAAGGAAAATATATTTTCTTGCTAGAGCTGCTGTAAAGACTAAAATGATGTTTTGAGCATTGTAATTATCAAAAGACTTGAAAATTTTATCTGTCATAAGTTCGTGTAGTACCAGACTGCTTAAGGTTTCTTCTGAGCTCAACCCAATGAGTTATAGGGTTCAGCGTTTCTGCAACTGAAGATTGATTCCTGGGGTTCATCTCTGTTTTTTCAAGCCAGAGGCTGGAGATATCTGTGACTAGGTTTTCACTGCTTTACTTTCCATTAATCAAATACAAGAACCAAGAGGTATATTTCTTTGATATTTAGGCTTCCAGATTTTTTTTCCTGCTATAATGTACTTAGAGATCATTAGTCATTCGTAGATGAGAAAAAATAGTTAAGAGTTCAGTTGTTTCTAATTTACAGTGAATAGTTGGTCGAAGAAGTTTACATAAATGTAATATATCTCGATTATCATTACATAGTCAAGTTTCTATTTGAGGTTTAAAATTTATATGATACGGTTGTACCCAATCAACTCCAATAATGGTTCATGTTCGAATGCCAGAATTTGCATGTGATGATATTAGTAAGAGTGTTTAGGGATCTTTGGTCTCACATGTATTGTTTGGAGACTGAATATTCTATCCTGCTTATTGCTGCTATACATGAGGTGTTCGAGTATCAATTGTCAACAGACCCTTGGGTTTACCTATGGTGTGTTCTGACTTCTGAGTTAACTTGATTGTCTTTTCCTCATCTAATTTGGCACCCAGGTGAACATTTCAGCAATAGTTTATATGTAGGCCGTATCATTACCAAATTACTGGCTGTGACTTGGTTAAAGATATAGACTAGCTTCTTTAATACCCAGCTAAAGTGAATAACATTAACGAGGAAATTGTCAACTCCCAAAAAAGAGCAATGATATTTCAAATCATTTTCTGGGTCTTGCTGAAATATACATGCATTTTAGAGTAGTTCAGGGATCCCTTCATACCTGAAGGGTCTATAACATGCGAGACTAGGCAAATTTATGTCCAGCCAACCGTTTACGGGAGCATCATCTGCAGTATATGTATGATTTCTCTCCTAGTTCTTTAACCCTATTTTATCTTCTTCTCATTCTATTATTTATTTGTTGCATTGTCTAGTATTTTCATCTGTATTATTTCTCTGATTTGTTTGCACTGCTATTTTCAGACCTTCTCATTCGTTAACATTCTTGTTCTTCGTGCCACTCGTACTATTTGTAACATTTAGGAACACATTGTTTTTATTATAGTTGGTAATATCATCATCATGATCCTCATCAGCAGCAGCATCATATTTTCTGAATCCACCTATTGACAAGAAACTGAATATTGTTTTTCTTGTTGTTTGTTTCCCCCTATTGCATTCGCTAGCCAAAAAAGTCAAATTCCTTTTCTGTTCTGATTGTTATCAATGAATTATAGACCCGAGCCCTCTCATACCTTAAGGTACCATGTCAACATTTAACAAAGTATGCTACAATGGCTGTGGCTTCAAATCCCTTTATTTTGGGATTATCATCTTTTATTCAATATGGGGGTTCCAAAATGTTAACTGTAATTGCAATGTACCATCAGTGACAACAATTACTATTTGTATAGATGCTATCTCATTTATTAATGGCAATTAGAGTGTTCTATTTTGACCTTTAAAGTCTTTTTTCGCAGTGTAGTGCATTCTTGGAGAGTTACTTACAGTTTTGCTTCTTAATTGCTCAAGCCTTACTGTGGCGTGTATGATTTTTTAACACAGTACAATGAGGGAAGTCCATCTTGGGTCACTGCATACTGTGAGGTCCCATGGTGTGACATTGGCAAAGACACACACGCACGACTGGCTGATATTGGCGCTTCTTGTCATGACTGAAGTCATTCTAAATGTTATCCATCCCTTTTACCGCTTTGTTGGGAAAGATATGATGACTGATCTCAAGTATCCCTTGAAAGGTGACACCATTCCTCTATGGGCCGTCCCAGTGAGCAACTTTTCCCCATTATTTGTAAACAAAACCGAAGTTATTGCCATAGAAGTAGTACAATTGATGAGCTTTCTCATTATTACTATTTTTATTTTGCATTTGCCTAACTAGATGTATGCAGTTCTGTTGCCGATAGCCATTTTTGTTCTCTTTTATCTTTGTAGAAGAGACGTGTATGATCTGCATCACGCCCTATTAGGTAATAGCATAAATTATGTTTTTTTATCAGGAAAAACCCCTCACTTGTGCAATCATTCAAATGAATTGTTTTCTAAAATTAAATTCCTCATTTCTGCTATCAGTTAATGGAATGTTTTTTGTAAAATCTAATAGAATATGTTTGTTGGTTCAGGGCTTTTGTTCTCTGTTCTCATAACGGCAGTTATAGCTGATGCGATAAAAGTTGCCGTTGGTCGGCCTCGACCAAACTTTTTTTGGCTCTGTTTTCCAGATGGGAAGGATGTAAGTTGGTTTGGAGAAGCAGTTCTTTGATAATTGTGACTTTGTGATAATGGTTTACCCTTTCTCTTCAGTTTCATCCCCTGCTCTTTAGAAGAGTGCTTTAACTGATTAATACTTCTCAGTTTTATGACCAACTGGGAAATGCCATGTGCCATGGCGACAAAAGCATGATAAAGGAGGCGCATAAGAGTTTCCCAAGTAGCCATACTTCATGTAAGTAGTAAATATTTGTATCTCTTCATGTTCATTATATTTTAATGATGAGAAATATTGAATTATCTGTAGTGTCCTTTGCTGGTCTTGGCTTTTTGTCGCTCTATCTATCTGGGAAGATAAAAGCATTTGATCGTCGAGGCCATATTGCTAAACTATGCCTTGTTTTGCTTCCTCTACTTGTCGCATCTCTTGTTGGAATATCTCGAGTAGATGACTACATGCATCACTGGGAGGATGTGTTTGCAGGAGGTCTCATAGGTTCAATCTCTTCTCAGTTGTTATTTTCTATTCTTAATTGGAACTACTTAGTGAGTGCAATTATCTTTTACAGGTCTAGTGGTGGCCACATTATGCTATTTGCAGTTTTTCCCACCGCCCTCTCATGACGAAGGTATTCTTATAATCTTTCTTTTAATTGTTAAACAGAATATTGAAACTCTCTGGTTAAGAAAAATTGGTCATAGAAGTCATATCGAACACTTGTACTACTATTGATGCTATTGGCAAACATTATGTCGATGGCAAAGGGGTTTTGCTTCAAAAGGATAATAGCTGACTTATGGCCAGCTTTTGGAATTCCGAATTTGGTGAGATAGACTCACTTGTTTACTTAACGCTTCGAAGGTAAATTATTCTTTGTCACATTCAGATTTAATATTACAATCTTCCCTTGGTACTAAATATGCATCTTAAATGTATAATAGAATATTTGGGGAATATTTAGGGAATATTTGGTGTGATGTTTCTTTTTAGAAACGATGACTTATAGCCCAAGGTATAATTTGATGGCAAAAGTTTTTTTCTATCCTTTCTGGTAGTTTCTATATTATTTGTCGTCTTTTAGAATTCCATTGCTGACCTGGACATCCATTGATTGGGGTTGATTAGTTGTATATTTTTTCGGTATCATCAAGTTTTAAAGATCATAGTGCATGCGTGTGTGTTGTTATTGCTTTGATTTTCTATCAGTTGAGCCATTTCCCATTTCTAACTGTAGGTTGGGGACCTTACGCATTTTTCCGGGTGTTGGAGGAGTCAGGTGCAAGTACACAACCTGCCAATACTGTGGATACGCAAAATGTACAAGATTTGGAGTTAGGGAGGAGGTGACTTTTGAAGGGATGATTTCGAATTTCTTCTTAGTTGTTCTATGTGCTAAATGTGAAGTGTTGATTGGATAATTTAAAAAAAAAAAAATTGAAGAGAGAATTCTTATTTTTATTTCTAATTTGATTCTTGTAGAGACACATAATTAAATGGGGCACTTTACCTTCTATGTCATATTATATTTGTGTTTTTCTTTTCTGTATTAATTAATTAATTTGAAGGATTAAAATTTTATTTTGAAATGGTTAAAATAGACAAAATATTTTTATTTTTAAGGAGATTGAACGGAATTAATAATAGAATTGAAATTTTAAAATTTTTAGGTATTTTATAATATTTTGATGTATTTATATGATTGTTTTAAAATATTTTAAGGTGTTTTGGTCATTAAAAAAAAAGGTGTTTTGAGATGTTTTAGTGTATTTTGAAAAAAATAATTTTCATAATTTTTATTTGTTTTTATTTTATCTTTAAAACAGATTAAAACGTTTTTATTTTTTTTTTAATTAATATATCGAAACAAAATTTTGAATCTCCATTAATTCTTCTCTTGGCTTTTGAGGGCATTTTCGTTAAACAAACAACCAAGCCCATTTTCGTCAAGTCACCGAAACCCTAAAATCCCCCTCCTTCCTCCCTCGGTATCTCTCCGCTAAATAGACTCTCGTCGCCTCTCAAACCCATTTCCTCTTACACTTCAAAATCCACTTTCTGTGTGTGTGATTGTGCGAGAGAGAGACACACAAACCCTCCAACAATGAAATACAATCCAAGAGTCACAAGCTCACGCCGCAAGTGCCGGAAGGCCCACTTCACGGCACCCTCCAGCGTTCGACGTGTCCTAATGAGCGCACCTCTCTCGTCGGACCTCAGGCACAAGTACAACGTCCGGTCAATCCCGGTCCGAAAAGACGACGAGGTCCAGGTGGTGCGTGGGACTTACAAGGGCCGTGAGGGAAAAGTCGTACAGGTCTACCGTAAGAAATGGGTCATCCACATTGAACGGATCACCCGCGAGAAGGTAAACGGGTCGACGGTGAATGTGGGTGTTAATCCTTCCAAGGTGGTTGTTACTAAGCTCAAGCTTGATAAGGACCGGAAGGCTTTGCTTGATCGCAAGGCCAAGGGGAAGGCTGCTGATAAAGCTAAAGGGAAGTTCACCGTCGAGGATGTTGCTGCTGGTGCACCGTCTGTCCAAGAGATTGATTAGAGGTTTATTTTTTTTTTCAATTATGTGTTTGATGTGTTGGTTTATTACGAGTAGTGTTATTTCCTCAGCAATGAGATCATTTAGTGGGATTTTGCAAACAACTAATCAGTTAATGGTTCTTTTTTTTTTTCCTGAATGAGTTTGTTGATGATTGTTGCACATTTTTGTGGGGTTTTTCATGAAATTAGGTGATGTGTGGATGCTGCTAGAAGTCTGTTTTTGTTTCCGTAGCTAGTTGTGAGTAATTTATGTACATGATTTGTTGTTGTAATGGTGCCTAGGGCGTGGCTACATTAGCACTATGATACTGAAATTATTCCATCTAGAAACGAATTGGGAAATTTCTGCTGAATTTTACTAAAATTATTCCATCTAGAAATGGATTGGAAAAGTTCTGCAGATGTTGCTTTGCATTGGCATGGAATGAAGAAATTGGAAAGAAGCGAATGCTAGCTGAACACTAATCATTCATTCCTTGTTCATGCAATTTCCTGCATTATGATCGCCTTGGTTGAGGGTGGCAATCATCTGAAGCCTATAGTTATTAGCAATTTTGATTGTTATACAGTGCCTTCAGACACGTGTATCATCTAAGTGCTTTTGCCATCTTTCTAGGTTATTGACAAAAATAGTCTTATTGTTGTAATTTGTAGTCTGTTTAGAAGGGAATAGATGTCTAAAAAGAGGTTGGTTATACATTTTAGGAGTCGAGTGCTATAATTGAAGTTCATAGGACAATTGTCTACAGTAGGTACACATGGAAGGGAGCATTTCTCAGTCATGAATATGGTCTGTTTCGGTCCGTGGACATTGGTTTTTTTCCCATATTATTGCCTTATACCAATCGCTGAAGCACCTTTTTGAGAACATGTCTGGTCGATATATTTTTCGTCTAAAGTTTGTACAACCTAAAGCTAGAAAATAGAATTTCTAGGTCTATTGCCTTCTTGAAGATAAATTTACATGGGAACATGGGTTTGTATTTCCATACATCTCAAGTAAGTGCAACACTCATTTTTGGATGCACTGTTCTTTCTTTGGTACCTCTTTCCTAAAGAATGTGATTGCTTTAGCAGACGCATGGGAACATGGGTTTGCATTTTTTTATGTTGAAACCAAAGTACACATGGCATCCAACAACTTAGGTAATAATCTACAGCAATGTTGGATGAGTCGACACTGCCTTTTGGCTTTTGATGATCTTAACAACTCAACATGGTGGGTTTGGGTCATCTTGTTTATTTACATGGACCTCTGTTTTGAGTTATGGTTATGCTATTAAGATGTTCTGATCCTGCCAGAATCAGGAAAATCCACTTGGTTTTAAGTTGGACATTCAAATAGTTGACTTGAGATCAGAATATCTTTTGGGATGATAAAAGTCCACCTTTATTGTTAGGCAAGAAATGCAGTCACGACCAAAAAGAGGCATAAGACATAGACCATTGCTCAACCTAGATTGGTTGTCGTGGAGAATAGGTCCAAGAATATTCTTTCCATGAGAATTTGGGGAAGACAACACAGGAAGGAAGTAATGTGCAATTGCAATTCACAAATGTCGAGTGAGTGCGCTGAGAACAGGTGGGAATTTGATGGGGAAATTACTGTTGGCTTATTTGTCAAGACTCGCAAATTCTTCCAGAAAATTGTTCGTGATGTTTTAAGTTTGGCAATGAAGGTTTAAAGTACCCACGGGTACAAGATCTAAGTTTAATATTGATTTGTGTTCGACTTCTTTTATACAGGTATCTTACACAGGTTACGTTTTATACTAAAATGTTTTGGAGATAAATTTCGAAGCAATCCTCACATTTGTTCATGTAGCAGATCTCACTTTCACTGAAATTTACATGTATTCGTCTGTGTGTAACCACATCAGAGTATTATTTCTTTGTAAAGGTAGCTGTTTCACGTAGTAAGTTAGCAAAGGTTTAGACTTACGCAGTTCTGAGCTGCGAAGAGAGATCCGGTGTTATTATTTTTATTTCCTTTTCTCTAAGCAGAGTTTTGCTGGAGCTTCTTTTTAAAAGCTGGGTTCACGTTCTTCGCGATTTCCGGTTTGCTCATTTTGTAGCATGTTGAAGAATCCAGACTGTGTCAAGTCTACACACTATTCGCATCTAAAATGTAAAATCACAGAGAAAAGATTGTAAACCAATTCATGAGTAATGTACAAACAGCTTACCAGGGACCTGACTGATGGTGGAGCCGATTAGAATTGCAGCAATAGAGTTTCGGGCCTATATATCGAGGGTTTAATGACACTGGATCAATCAACCAAGGGAGAAGTAAATACTCGGTTTTGTAGCTAAATGTACAGGTTAAAATTAATTGAATTAGAGAAATAAATTCCCTATTAGTTGCACCTAGATCAACAATAAATACATATATCGATTATTCACCATAATCATATCAGCTAAAAAGTAGAGATGCATTATGATATGATAATGTCAAATTGTGACTTAATAAAGGATTACAACTTTTGGTATCGACACTAGAAAATTTGAGCTCGATTCCAAAAAAATTTGGAACACTTTAATCCTATTCATATTGAGGCAAATTTGAGTCGAACTTGACCTGGTTAGATCATAAATTTCGTTAACATTACGGAAGAATATCTCAAGACACAAACAAGGATACGAAAGAGAAAATTCATAAGCATGAGCACAGAATCAATGATGAATTATAACCCAATTTTTAGAATCTGATTTCGGCTTGGAATTGGAAAGATGTGATCTCAAAGTATCCAAACTGAAGCCTAATCCAAGCCCCTGCCCATAACCAAAGCCAACACCAACCCCACAGCCCATCCCAACCCCGAAAACCATCCTCAGATGGTTCCATGGCCAGCCACCATAGCCAACTCCTCCGACCATCCCCAGGCCTACTCCGACGCCGCACCCAACCCCAGCGCCGCCGCCGGGACCCAGCACTGCTTCCTCCATCTTCCGCCCATTCTCCTGGAGGAATCCGGTGGCCGATAAACCCTTGTCTCCATTCCTTCTCTTTTTACCGTGTATTCCCTTCCACTCCCAAAAGGGATTGCTTTGTGTCTTGCGAACTCCATTGATGTAGTTGGGTTTTGCTTCCATTTTCTGCTGGCTTCAATTGGCTGGCTGGTACCCTATCTATTAGGTTACGAGGATAAAATAGTCATATTCTCTGACGATGAAGTGTTCGTACGTGTGTTACTACTACATGGGCTGACCCAATGGACCAATGGTTATCAGACCCATGAGAGCCATTTCTATGGTCTACCCAGATCACCAAAGGCTTCAAATTTTTTTTTTAAAAAATTAAGTTTAATTTTATTTTTTATTAATCTCAAATAAATTCAATTTCAGTTTTAGGGATCGAAATAAAATTTTTAAATCTAGGTCCACTTAAGCCCAATTTTATTTTATGGATTGCGAATAAAGTTTTTTGTCCCAAGTTCAAAAAAATTTATAATAGCAACTTGTTGTGTAATACTACTAGTTAATCCTAATTTCACCAGTTTAAAACTACTCCAGTTGGTGGTCTAAGGGTAAGTCGTACCCGTTCAGACTTATTCTTGATTTTTATGTGGTTATCAAGCAGGGTTCAATTTATGAAAATAATATAGTTTGCTGATTGGCTTTAGTGTTACTATAGTAACTTAATGTTCTTCCGAATTAGAAGTTATGACTCAAACTGAATATTTCATAGTGAGGGGACCTTCATGGTTACTCACGTCAAGGGAGATTACTACCTACTGATTGTCTCTCCTTCCTTTGTGAATATAAAAAAAAAAATTGATCAGTTTAAATGATTATATTAATTGACACGGGACTACTCCGGTTCTAAATTAATTGCAACAAATACTTTAATACTTATTTGGCATCTTCATCAATCATGTGTGTTCAAGTTGATAGGTATAATCTTTGAACTAAAATTGAGTGATCAAGACTCATTTTCTCGTAATAAAACCCCACAATTATAA
>CM042190.1:28943249-28954591 GCA_023539305.1 Ilex asprella
AGTGGCCTTGAACTTGAGTGGTCTTGGACTAGAGGGAAGGAGGCAATGAGCATGACATGGACAGCGCCCACTTGAGGCCACATGGGCGACGCCCACTTGGAGCCTTGATGGGCGGCGCCCTCTTGGGCACTTTGGGTGGCGTCTTATGTCTTCTGCTTTGGACTCCCACTTGACCCTTGGTTGATCCAGCTTCGATTAGGCTTTCTTTCGGGCTTTCTTGACTAATTTAATTTGGGTTGACCCAGTAAAATTCGGGCTCATCAGAAACATTTTGGGCAACGCTATAAGGACGTAAGTTGGGGGACTTAATTAATCAGACTTATTTCAATGCAGTCTTTGAATTAGTTGCGAGTTCAAATATTAGATAAAACTTACTTCTAATATAATTACTAATTAAATTAGGTCTACAAATTAAACCCTTGCATAAAAGATGAGGCACCTTACTACCAAAGATTATTATTCTTTGGATTTACTTGGGTTTAAACTTCTAGCACAAAAACAACTTGAGCCAAGTAGGAATCTAAACATATAATCTCCGACTAAGGTTGATAATTGAGTTAAGTTATTTTGACTCAGTTCAAATAGGACTCGAGTCATGTTTGAACAATTTTTTTTTTGATTTATTTAGAAAACGTGCCTAAAAACTTCAGTTTGAGTTTGCAAAACTTGATTTATTTATATGTAAAATAGTCGAACTATTCGAGCTCGGCTCATTTTTTAAACGAGCCGAACTTAAATAATTTTGCAGACTTTTTTTTAAAAAAAGCCTCGACTCGAGTTTGCACAATTCAACTCGATTATGAGTCTTATCTCCAAGCCAACCTTGAAAAGCAATGTAAGTTTGGCAACCGAGTTCATGCCAGTGACAATCAATTTGCGCAATGTTTCACTCATATTAAAATTTGAAAAACTTATACTCGATTGACTCTTCTTTTCTCGATTAACTCCTCTTATTCTAAGAAAGCACCTCTTGTACAACAATTTCTGGATTCCCTTTGGCTTTGATGCTACTGTGACCCATTAAAGGTTCCAGCCAAAAAAAGAGTGAGGAAGTAGGTAAGAAGTTTATGCAGATTTCAACAAATGAGATATACAGATTATTGTAATTTGCTTGAAAAACTACCCATTAATGGTTAAAGAAGAGGTTACATTCATTAATGGTGGTTACACTTACACCTGTCCTTGATATGATCTCTTTCCCCTCCCCCTATCCAGACACTGACACTCCAAGCTAGAATCCACCTGAGGATTGCTTCAAACTTAATCTCTCTCTCTCACTCTCTCTCTGTATTTAATAATGGGTCTTTCTTGACAGGAGTTGTTGCAATAGAAACCTCTAATGGATTTGAACAAAACAATTGAGTTCTCTACTTCATCAGCCTCAGTCCCAGTACAGGACTCTCAGATGCATAACTTCATGTCAATGCCAGCAGCCTTCATGTCACCCAATAGCCATCAGGTACTCAAATGATGTCCAGTTCTCTGATAACATAACAGTTGGATCATGTTCTTCATTAGCCATGTTTTGTTTTTTTAATTAATGATACATTTTGTTTCTCTTCTTCGTCTTTCTTCTTGTAATAATATATACCAGTATGTAAAAGATGGGGAGGCGGCTAGAAATCGTCGTTTCAAGCAATTTCTGAAGCAGAACATGCAGCTATTCTGGAATCACCGAATGTATGAGATTCGCAGTGCTTCAGGTGTTTTATTTTCCCTTCTCATTATCAAATTGGTTTCAAACTATTGCCCTCTACTATGCAACTGTCAGCAGAATTTTCTGCACTCTCTCTCGAAAATATTCAGTGCAATGATTACACCATTTTCCGCATTGTCTAAGGAGGGGGGAAAGGCTACAACAGAACATCAAATATCAAAATCAATCGAGCAATTAAGTGCAGAAAAAAACAACTACTTACATCTCCCTTTTTCTGTTTCCACCTCTGCTTTCTTTCCTGCTTCTTCGTTGACAAAATCACTCCCTCATCGAAACTCACACACATTAACAGGTCAATCCACCCACCACACAGTCACACACTTAAAACACACCCCGACAAACCCTGCAGCAACGCCCTTCACAAAATCCATCCAACACCCTCCTCACCAACCTGAATCCCAACTCAGATCCACCTCTACCACTGCACCAACGACTGATCATCAAAATTCCTTTTTCATTCCGCCGCCTCCAAGGACCAAAGAGTGTGCTCATATGCGTTGGTTATTTGGGGAGGAGAGACTGTATCCGTGCATATTTGTTGGCTCGTGGGGTGTATGTGGAGAGAGAGTAATACTGCACTGATCAAATTTTGAGACTAAATTTAGAGGTCAAATGACATGACAGCATATCATATGAAATTTTTTTTGGGTCTCAAATGACATGACACCAAATAAAGAAACTAAACTCAGCTGTTATGTCATTTGAGCTCTAAATTTGATCTTAAAATTTGGTCAATAGCATTACTCGGAGATGGAAGATAGATGAAGAAGAAGATAGGAAACAGCCAAACAAAAAAATGATTGGGACCCACAATATTGATGAGTCATATTTTCATTGGTTTTCTGCACCTGTAAATAATTTAATCTCTATTTATCTCTTAAAATTTTAAAAAAAAAAAGGTTTTCATATGCTTTAAAGAGACAAATGGGCTCAAGGTCAAATTGTTAATCAAACTCGTGTTTGACTTGAGTTTGTATTAGGTGACTCGTTTAGGTTTGATTCGTTTTTTAAATGAATCTGAGTTTAAATAAGTTTTTAGACTCGTTTAGAAAACAAGTCCTGCAAACTCGGCTCAAACTCAATAGATTCGACTCGTTTATGTACAAATACTCGGGTTCGATTTATTTTTGGCTCGTTCAGACTCGGCTTATTTAGAAAACGAGCCAAATTTTTTTTAAAAAAAAATTAAGCTCAATTAAAAAACAAAATTTTCAAATTCCGGCTCGAACTCGATTCGAACTCGTTCGACTAACAGTTCTAGGCGAAAGGCTGATTGTTGCCATCTATACAGTTTAAAGATTAAATAAGACAATTACAAAATGCATCCCAAATATTTAATAGATTTTTTTTTAAACTTAGGATCAGAATTAGCATTTATTTTCTTTATGTCATTTTGTAGAGTTTAGAACCCATCATCAGCTACCTCTTGCAAGGGTTAAAAAGATAATGAAGGCAGACGAAGGAGTGAAGGTAAGTAATTAAATTCTTTATTCCCTTATACTAATCCTCATAATTGCTTAAAATATTTGATTATAATTATCAATTTCTATAGAAGGAAAGAACATTCTTTTTGTCGTTTCAAGTGTCTGAATCAATTTACAGCCATAAAAAAAAAAACATTTAACTGTGCACTTACGCAAAATGTAACTGAGTTATAAAGTTTTCATTGATTTCTTACCCTTGGTTTTGAAATGTATGATCAGATGATCAGTGCGGACACTCCGGTATTGTTTGCAAAGGCTTGTGAGCTTTTTATCCTTGAGCTCACACTTCGTTCATGGCTTCATACTGAAGAAAATAAGCGCCGAACACTGCAGCGTTGCGACATTGCTAGAGCTGTAAGGAATGAAAAACTTCTGGATTTCTTGACCGATGCTGTTCCTTTGGACCACAAGGTATTTGTTTTTATTCCAAGCTCTTGCATCATATTATCATATTGACCCACACACTACCTAAGACCATTTAATTGAACTAGAGATACCGGCTAAACTTTTCACCTTGAGGTTGATGGTTCGAGTCTTGGAGTCTATATTATAGCTCCGTAGTTGACTGTTATACTAACATAGCTAGATTCGTTCCCAAGAGGACTACTTGGCGCAATCAGAAACCTCATGATTCTACCACTAAGGGCCTATCAGAGAGGTCTCTTAACGCACTCCTTTTTCTCCACTCTTTTTTTCAATAGCAAAAAAAAAAAAAAAAACTAGATTATGTAAGAATTTAATCCAACCTCTCAAAGTGTCATGAAGAAGAGTTTATTAGCTAATCAATATCAGAATTCTTAATGGAATATGGAACATATTTGGAGAAATCTAAACAAACTATGGATAGGTTTATTAGTGACTTGATATAGGGTTGAATATTATTTAATCATTTACTGGATAACCAGTTTTTTTAGTGAATAATATAATGATGTAAGTTTTTTGGTCCATAGAAATACGTACAGTGTATCGGGAGAGTATCTTGTATCGAATCACGTTATGTTTTGTATTTTGTTTTATTGTTTTTCCTATATTTGAATACCTATTTTCCAACTTATGGTATTAATGTTAATTATTCACCGTGCAAAATCATCGGATGAGCTAGTGAAGCATTTAGCCAGAGTGCTAAGGTGGCCCCATTCTGGGGAATTGAATTGGAGATTATTAAGAGACCAAGAAAGGGTTTGGATTATCTCAAATTTATAATCCAATTTTACATCACAAATCAAGGTCATTGGATTAGTGGATCTCATTTAAAAAAAATTAATGAAATCCACTTATCCAATAGTTTCTCTTCATTTGGGATGCAAATTTGAGTTACAAATTTGCGATACATAGTAATATCCTTTAAAAAAAATTGTTAGAAATAAAATTATTTTGATGGGAAAGATAAAGGTCATTCATTACTCCATTCCGAGCTTTATCGTGTCTATGTTGTATTATATTAAAATTTGTTCTAATTCATACCTTAACACATCTAATATATAATCAGATTTATGTCATGTATAATTAGATTTATGTTATGTATAGTCGAGGTCGTGTGTATGGACAACCCAGTTAAGACAAGACTAAACCTATTCATGGTATCTTCACGCCTATAGATGAACATTACAAGTGAGTTGTTTCCAAACTTGCCCTCTGGTTGTTCATTTGGCACTAAAAAAGATATGTGTGAATCAGCTGCTCCAGGAAGAAGTAACAAGAAGCCGTTCTGAACGAAATGAATCTCATCATCCTGCAAGTCGAACTCATTTACCCATGGCCAATCTGAACTCAGTGAGTGATACAACTCATATATATGTATAGTTTTCACTTTATTCCATGGGACTAACTTCTGGTTGCTGCTTTTTTTTTTTTTAATTAGGCCTATTTCATGAGAAGCCAAGAAATCCCTCAGCAGTTTGTAATTCAGTCATCAATTTCATCTGCTGAGTATCAGGCTGGTTCAAAGGTGAGACAAAAAAAAAAAAATTTGACACAGGTGAGACAAAATTTTAGTCATATAGAACGTAAATAGTGTAAATGTCTAACTCGGTGCCCTTTAAACACTTACTAGATGCTTTGCACACATGGTTACTCGTGTAAAGAGAGAAATAGGCAGTTGAGTATGGTTAAATGGGGACTTACGTGATTACTAGTGGGAAATGAAAGTTAATGGGCCGATTTGAAACTGACTTTTTTGAGTGTGAAACAGAAGTTTTAAAAATATAGTGAAAAAATCAGATTCTAAAAAATTCTTGAAACGGTTTGGGGAGTTTTAAAAATAGTTGGAAAAGTCCGTTTGGAAAGACTTTCTAACTTATTAGTTTTTTTGTGTCAAAATAAAAAAATAATCATATGTATGTATGGGATTGTATCAAATTAAGCGCGGAGGGGGGGTGCTATTTTATGTTGTTTGGGCAAAACAACATAAAAAAAACTAATAAAAAAGGTGGATCAAAACATGCCCTTGACATTCCATTAGTAGAGGTGGTAGTTAAGTGGAGTAAAAAAATGAGTTTTGGATAGTTATTAGGAAAAAAATAAAGGGTATTATGGACATTTTAGTAATGAACAACAAATTCCCTCCTACCCTTTTATTAATAGTACAGATATAGACCTAATTTTTTTAAAAAAAAATATTTTCAAAGTTTTATTAGGAGGTATTTACAAACTAGACACCATATTGTTCTGCATACTACTGTTTAGGGAAAAAAAAAACCCCCCTCGCCCTCTGTTGAGCAGGAATTGCTTGTAAATCTTTGGACTCGTGCGCTTTTTTTGCAGGGAAAATTGCGCATCAAACCACAATGAGGTTGAGACAAGAAAAAAATGCAAAATGAGTTTGGATTCAGAAGGTTGAAGAGAATAAAAGCATTAGATGTAGAACTTTGTGTTGTTTCTCTTTCTTTCTTTTTCTTTCTCCATTTCTTTTTTTTTTTTTCAGAGTAATGTTCTCTATTCCTTTTCCTCCTACTCATGAATTAGTGTGATGTCTATGTTTCAGTAAATAAATGGTTTCATTTCATGTACCATATGGCACATTCACAACATTCAAATATGGTTTGTTCACCATAAATTAGACTTTACATGACGATAATAATGTGATGTTACTGATAGATTCAATTTTTGTCGGATGTTGGGGTATGGCATTATCCTCGGAGCCTTGGCATCTGCGCAAATGTTTTTGGGCCCTCATTTTAATCATTGCAGTATACGATAACAGACCCAAATGTAAGAAAATAATTGGGATTGAATTGACCAAAGCCCAATTGTCACAAGAGAATCTGAATGGAAGTATTTAGTTCCCGATAATGCTCTCTATATAATATTAAATAAAATATATTCAAAATTTACGTGTATTGATATGTTCTACAAAAGTCATTAGCCGCAAAGGAGGAGTGTCCCACTCCCCCGAAAGGCAGTGGGTGTAAGTGCACACTGCACTTGGTCTAAAAAAGTTAAGTCGGTCAAAAAGGTCTTGAGAGTTGTCAAGCTCAAATTAAAGCACCCACCACAACAATATGCATACACAAGCATTGGAATAAAGGTAACCCAATCTATCAAAATTGATGCTTCCCTAACGTTCAAACATGAATATTCCTATACATGATGCACCCAATACAAAAATTAAAGTACTTAAAAGTTATTTCAAATAGTAATAAGGACGATTTATAAATTCAGATATTCTAAATATGAATTTTGATAATTTTTTGTGGTTAGACCATGAGAGATTTATTCATCATAAATATTTTAATCTTGACATAGATAATTTGCCTTTGATCAAACCGAAAAAGAGATTAATTGAAGTACATGTAAATTGATCTGATTATCTCTGACTATTAAAATCAATAAATAAATAAAAACTAAAGTACTTGGAACCAAAATTCACAAGGTGAAGTTGCTGCCCTCCCATTACCATATTAAAATCTTTTTACTGTCTTTGAATAGTATCAAGGCGACAAAACACAAAAATAACACCAACAATAATAATAACTTTTAGCATGCCGGTCAAGTTACTCTACTATGAGTTGAATAAATGAGTTTGAGAAACAAAAATAAATTTTTTGCCTGCAAAAATAAGATTACAATACAACAATTCTCCCACAAACCTAATAATGAGAATCTCATTCACTAAACATATTTTTTTTTCATAATTTGCATGCATACTTACCTTAAAAAAATGTTAAAGCATATGTATGAGGGTAAATTGAGGATCATGTGTCCTTGGGAGACTGCGGCTACCGAGATTTCCAAAAAGGGCATGCTTTCATAAAAGGCAGCGTTACCAAAACTGATCAAAAGAGTTAAAATGATTTTGCTGCCACTGTCATTCAGAGTGTAGATAAATAAAAAGAGAGCAGGTGAACACAAACCCAATATGGCTACTTGCCATGATTCCAATTATGGATACCCTACTTGACAAAGTAGGTATGACTGGCTACCTCCAATAATTTCCCAACTCATTCCTATTAAGTGGTATTTTCTTAGAGAGATGAGTGATGTATCCTTATGACTCAAACTCGATTCAAATGGTAAGATATGTGATGTGATGTTTATTTTTTAAAAGATTGGTTTTTAGGGTCGATTTTCAATTCAAAAGGTTAGAGATATGATTCGATTGAATTATTTGGTCTAAATTCATTCTATCTTTCATCGTTCTGACAAGATTCTTAAATAAGTAGACAGATGAACCGAAAGGAGACAAGAATATGAGGGCGAAGCTATGGGATGATGACAAGTGAAAGAATGGAATAGACATATTTTGTTTGGAGAAAAAGCAGCAAGAAGATGATGGGATTGAGAGTGGGAGAAGGGGGAGGGGGAGGGGGATAAGGCATTTGTGATGGGGTATTCCCCAACTCTCTCCTTTCTTCTCCATACTTCCTGACCACTTGCATGTATGCCTAATTGCTGACCTCTCTTTCTCTTTCTCTCTCTCTCTCTTCGAAATATTTATTATACTTAAAAACCAATCAGATCAGTTTTACTTCTAGTGAAGTCTTTTTTGATATTGCCTTGCATGTCAAACCATTGTCAAAACCATAACTTCCACTTAAACCTTATTTCTTCTTTTGCTTTGCACCAAAACAGTTTCAAGCTGGTATTCATTGATTTATACCCACATCTCAGTGGAAAAAAGGGCCACATTACAATTTTACAAACAAAGAAATAATATTATTGGCATAAAAAAACTTGGCCTAATACTCTAACTCAATTATGTGACAAGTAATATTGTCCGACTAAAAATATTCTCTATTTTGAGAAGTACTCAATAGGGAACTCAGGTAAACAGATCCAAACCGTAGTTTGAGTGACCATTGTCAAGGAAGGCCTAAAATCAGGGTGCCACTTTTGAACAGTGAGATAATGGTTTGTTATCATCCAAGGTCATTCAGTAAGAGTTCTTTTGTAATCCTCCCCATCAGTCAATTTGAGGATGAAGTAGTCGTGGCCAACAGTTATACGTATAATAATATTATTAAATTATGTCCACTGTTATATCATTAGGTTTGGACTTTAGGTTAAAATTTTAGATCCCAATAAATAGACTTAAAATGTAGACTTGATCAATCACTGCTATTGAGTAAGTAGTGGGTCTCGGGACTCACAATAAAACCAATAATAGTAATTGATCAAGTCTATATTTTAAGTCCATGTAGAATTGCTCTTGCTCTAAATAGAACCAATAAAGGCACCCGGATTTTGCTCTATAAATAGAGGCATGAGAAGTCCTTAGGTAACCAACAGCTAGAGCTCTCTTAAGTGTTTAAGACATGCAAGAGAGAAGGAGGCATTGGTGATGCTGTTGACAGAAGATAGAGAGCACAGATAGATGAAGTGCGTGGAGTCTGCATCTCACTCTTTGTGCTCTCTATTCTTCTGTCATCACCTTCAGCCCCTCACTCTACAGCATACACTTGAGGAGCTAACATTACTACCATAAGAATCACCATAAATACAGGTATAGCTAGGGAAAATTGTTGGACCATTCAGAGCTCTCCACTTTCTTCTCTCTCTATCTCTCTCTGTATGGGTGTGTGTTTGTGCATGTGTTGATTTATACCATTATATATATATATATATATATACACACCAATATATATAACAGGCAGAGGAGACAGTGGTGATGCTGTTGACAGAAGATAGAGAGCACAGATGATAAGGTGCATGGAGCATGCATCTCACTTCTTTGTGCTTTCTATTCTTATGTCATCATCACCCTCAGTCCCTCAACTCCTAAAATCTTTCCATAGTGCTATTACTATAAATAATAACAATAATACAATTGCAAAAGACTGCAATTATTGTTTTTATTCCTTCATTTTATCTCTCTGTCTCTCTCTACATGCATAACTGTTTCTCTGACAGATATAATTTTGTATGATGAGACAATTGGATCATTTGGATATGTGTTAACTATTGGTGCATCACATTTTATTTAAACATGTGCATAATAAAGTTTTGATGGAATGTTTTAGCATGTTTAAGAGAGGCATTTTTCACCGTTGCAATGTTTAATTGTGCGATCCATCGGTTAAACAAATTCCCAATGCAGAGTAAAGCCAAAACCAACCAACAATTTTGGATGAAACCTGAATGATTTTTGAGCCATGTGCTTCAAGGTAAAACCATGGTGTTGGCTTGGGTCCAACCCAGACGATGATGGAAATTTATTGGTGAATTCTAAATCTTTGTATCCCATTCAGGGCAGGTTGACAGGTGTGATTGAATCCACTAATTACCATTGGTTGTAATAGTAAGTCTCTCGGGGTGTAAGTGTTATTTTATACCTAGTCTTTGCTGGGTTATGCTATTATATTACCTGTAGACTACATTTGTAACTAACAGCTCCCTTACAAGGTTTGTTTTCTGCTGAGTTGTTAATCGAGACGAGGTACTCAGGCTCGTGTGTAGTATTCAATCTGTGCTCTTTTTGTTCTTTTACTTTCCAGAGTACATGAGAACCTAGGGTGCCTTCAAGATTTGGACATTCCTTGACAAACAAGCTACTGTACTACCATGAGGTGTTATACCACCAAGGGTGAGCAAGGAATTTTAAAAACAGATCATCCATTGATCAGAACCAAAATCTGTGGGATTCTTAAGCTGAAGTGACTACATGGAGATGGTTCTCTTGCTCGATTACTTGATCCTCCTTTATTTGATGCTGTAATCTTAATTTGATTTGTCCAATTGCCCCGTTGCATATGGATTTGATTTGAATTATGAAATCTATCTGATAGTTTAATATTCAAAAGCGTTGCATTTATTGTAATATTTTCTTTAGAAATTGTAATGTTTTCTTTATAATTCTAAAGCCAACCCATTTTTCTTAGATAATGGTTTATGCCAAATAAAAGAAGCAATCAGATCTTCTTCTTTATTCGCTAAGTGAAATTAATCAGATATGTCTACAATACCTATACAATTTCCATTTTCGACAATGGTTTGAAAGGTGAGAAGGAGCTGGTAGCGAAGGGGAAGGGAAAACTAATGATGTAAAGAAGGCTAAATTGAGAGATTGGTTTCTTCTACATCGTCCTATGTTTCAATTGTGGCAATATTGGCTGAAACAATTCGTGGATTTAGAGAGTAATTAATAAGCTTGGTGATTTGGCAAAGGTTATGTTTCAACGGGATATTCTAAGACACATGTAATAATTCTCCTTTGATAATTCAAAAATGAAAAAGAGAGAATCAAGCATGCCAAAATTCCCAACTTGCTATGATTTATTGACTAAGCTCATTCTTTTTATACTAGAAGAGTCTATCAATTGATAATCCGATCATCAAAAAGAGAGAATCAAGCATGCGAAAATTCCCAACTTGATATGATTCATTGACTAAGCTCATTCTTTTTATACTAGAAGAGTCTATCGATTCTAAGATCGACAATAAATTAATTTCGTCATTATCAGAATCAACGTCAAGGTCCCATTCACTATCATAATGGTTGCCCTGAAGATGACGGAGAGATTAAAAAGGAGAAAACTTTCAAACAAACACTCCATCTATTTGAAGTTGGTTTTTTCCAACTTGCAAGCTATGCTCTTGTCTATTTCCCGGCAATTTCTCAGAGGCAGATTGGATATTGGCCAAAATTTTTAACTGAATATGGGTAATTTCTTGATCAAACAAGTAAAGGGTATAATTATATAGGT